>PVKZ01005125.1:0-60508 GCA_004027375.1 Macroglossus sobrinus
CTAGTCTTGGCTACATAAGGGGCACGGAGGCCTCTCTTTCTCCCAGCCCGAGAAACTGCTTTCATTTAGGGCAACAAAAACCATATTCTCAAGCCTTCTTCTTCACGTCGGACTTAGGTTTCCCTTTTCCTGCAAACCCTGTTTGCCACTGAATCAGGGACAAGTCAGGAAGTGCCGCTACCAGCCTTGTGACAGGCGGGGAGCACAGAGCCTGCTTGAATGGGGAGAAGAGAAAGAAGGGGTGGGGGAGGTAACAGCTCCAAAAATTAATCTTGTCATATTGCTTCAAAGCCATATTTTCTTGGAGACACAGGTGGCGGGGCCAGGTGCTTCGGACACTACCACCTGTTCTTCTGAGGGAGCAGCTGCTCAAGCAGAGCAGACCTAGAGAGCTCTCTGTGACACGGAAATGCTCCATACCTGTGCCGTCCAATATGGCAGCCCCATGCCACACTTGGTCAGTGAGTGCAACTGAGGAACTGCATTTTTCATTTCATTTCATCTAAATTTAAATAGCCACATGCGTCTGTCAAGTGGCTATCCTACTGGACAGCACAGATCTACAGACATCGTTGAAGAGCAGTGATATAGCCCCACTTAAGTTTGAAAGACTGTCTGAGGCTGCGAGATGGGAAATGGACTGGATACGGGGTGGAGAGGAAGCGGGAGGCCGGTTAGGAGATGACTAAGCTGCTCCCAGTCTAGGTTGGACTAAGGTACTGGTAGAGATGGAAATACAAACCCTGGTCAAGAATCACTCTGGAGGCAGAACTGGTGGAAGTCAAGGAGGTCACTGGGGACTTCACCCCATTGTGAAGGTGACATTGCACAACGGGTCCGCCCTCTACGGGTGATTTGAACCATCCGTTAGTCACAACAGAGCCCCTTGATGGAGGACATGCTTCCTTCCAGTTGGTTACTATATGTACTGGGTCGACTAGTGTCACCCGAAATTCATGTCCTCCGGGAACCTGTGAATATGACCTTACTTGGAAATGAGATCTTTAATTACCAAGAGAACAATGAAAATCTACATGAAAACCATGCTCATCAAATGCACGTGAGAAGTTTGAAATTCCTACAATTTCACCCTCTTGAGTAACTTAATGCGTCAACACAAGAAGACCAAAGCTGGGCCGCCAGCTGCAGGCGAGCTCCAGGCCCAGGACCCTCAGCGGCGGCCTGCTGGCCTTCAGAGGGCTTGTGCAGGGATGCTGGGGGGGGTCTGGTGTCCTCCTACACAGGGCATGCTGAAGCCACTACAGGGCCATCGAGAGGAAACACACAAGCTGAGGTAGTCACAATGGGGGAGGAACGAGAGGACAAAAAATATGAGAAGTTAATTTAAGGGCGTAGGATAATTTCAGGAGGATACAACCTAGCGAGGTCTTGAAAGAAGTTAAGAGAAAGCCCTCCAACCCAACCAGCCAGCCGACCAGCCCAACCCCGAGCCCTTCCTTCAGCTACATGGTTACTGGGAAGTACCAGGGTGTTCTTTCGAGAGCTATTTCTTTCATACACCTGGGGAATAGCCTGGCCTTTGCATAATAATGTGTGATTCTTTGTTCCTCCGAGGGGCCAGCGGTGAATGCCGCACTATTTGATTCGGATTCAGGTTCTTCGCCATCGATTTAGTCAGAGCGAAGGAAAGTGTTTCAGAATTTGTATTCTTTTGGAGATTGCCCTGGCTCGCTGAGATCCAGCAAATATTTCAGACTAAAACATCCACTGGAAGGAGGTAAACATCTGTATAAATTTAAGATCAATGAGATGAAGTGTGAACCCAAAGCCAGCACATGAATGTCCACACCAAATGATGACTTGACAGCAGATGAACAGAGCCTAAATTTTTTACATAATGCTCAAAAAAAAAAAAAAACCACGTCTTTATCGGTAACCGTTTTACTACTATTTCGATCTGAGTCATTCCTAAGACTTCTTCCCCACTGGGCAAGTGCAGGGTTGCTTCAGTCTCAAAATGCCTTCTATTACAAAATACACTTAAAATGCGCTTAACGACAATCAATAGGCATGTCCTTCGTCTTTGTCTACTTGCAAAAATCGATCGAGCTGGAAAGATGGGGTATTAACGTGCAAAGGCACGTCCACGTGTACACACGTCACACGGCGATGGGTCTGTTCTAGGACCGAGGGCAAAGGAGAGCGAGGCTGGAAGGGGGTGCCCACTCCACCAGACGCACCCCTTCGGGCTCCCTAACCCTGCTAAGGTGCAAACCCTCCCCACTCTGGGATTACCTCATCATTCGTTTACATTATCCTTTTCTAAGGGATAGTGTTAGATTTTCAGGTGATTTATCTGAATTTAAGGTTGTTATCGTATTACTAGTTTCTTCAACTCTTGCGAATAAAGCTAACATTTCATTGAAGGAAGCCCCACCGAGCGCCTTCTCCTTCGGGGTGAAAGAATGATGACCTCAGTGCCCTCGGCTGCTTTCGGTGCCACAGAACCAGGAAAACAGAATGCCCAGCTCGTCAGCGGCACGTCAGGAGAAAGAATGGGTGACCCGTGGTGAACTGACCTCTGACCTCTGACCTCGGTGGATGGAGGGATGGTCCCCTGCTTCTCAGCCCCTCGAAGCTGGTGGGTCTGTAGGGTCCTGCCACACCGGGACGCTGGGGGAGCTGAAGAGGCTCCTGGACTTCGGGGCTGGAATCATTTGAAAACTCTACTCAGGTTTTAGTGATTCTGAAACGGGCACTTCACGGCCCAGGCTCAATGATCTGATGCGTGTATCAGAAAACCCACCTGTTCGCAAGGACCTCGGGTGACACGAGGCCGATGGCCCAGAGACGGCTGTCGGTCTCTTCCTGAGGACTCCCATCTGTCCTCAGGCCATTAGTGTCTATAAGACTCTGTTCTCCCACCCTAACCCCTGTCTGGCATTTTGGACAAAAGTTTCCATTTATGTCCATGTGGATGTAAATTTCCAAGAGCCTGCTGGACATCTGTCAGGGCAGACCTAAAAATGTGTGTCACACCTAGCGACCAGGAAATGTGAGGCATGGGGGGGGGCATCAGTCTGCATCCCTAAGACTCAGTTACTCTGAAGCACAGCGAAGACACGAATAGAGACGAGAAGAGGTGCAGTGGTATAATCCTGAGAAATGGTAGAATTTATATAAGGGAAAAGAAACAGGAAGAGTCAGCCAGGAGGAGGAGGTGCCTCGTCAAAAAGCCAAGGAAGCAGAGTTTGAAGGAGAGAGGGGTCCCAGACTACCGAGCGTGGAATGGATGTGATAACAGGCCGCCGGCTACGAGTAAGAAGGTAACTTTTGAGAACATGGTTTAAATCTACTCACAAAAGGGAAGTCCAGGTAAAAGGAGGTGAGAAGAGCAGGTGCCGGGGGTAAGGGGGCTGCACAGATGCTGACCACCGCCCTTCAGTGCTGTGGAGCAGTGGCTCATGGGAATTGTTTTGCAAGGAACTTGAAACACTGTGTAGATGGGAGGAGGGAGCCCATCGGGGTGCACAGGCTGCAGATGAAGTTGACAGAGAATCATGACCCACGTTCCTAGGGGAGGCCTCTCCTTCTCCCTCTCCCTCTCATGTGACTGACTTTCTCAGTAAAATTTGATTGAAGAGGCAATCATTTAATCAGGGTGGGCAAACTCTTCCTTCAAGGTCAGACTGTAAATACTTTAGGCTTTGTGGGCAAGAGGCAAAACTGAGGATACCGTGTACATATTTATATACCGTTTAAAACGTAAAAAGAAATTATAGTCTGCGGGTGACAACCAAAAGAGCCAGGGGCCACGGGCCCCAGGGTGCTCAGCCAGTTTCCATAATGGACCTGGGTCTTACGACTTGAGTAGAAGTTTTGTATTTTCTTTTGTGCTGGAAACCAATGACTATCTCAGGTCAAATCATGCGAAATCAAATTACAATAAAGACATGCTAATCCCCAGGCCAGCATGAGAGGCACCTCTGGCGAAGCCCCGCCTGGCAAAGCAGGACACGCACTGTGGGGGGCAGGCACTGACACTTGGTCAGCGCCGTTTACACACAGAGATCAAACCTTCAAGGGGTTCAGTTTTAGAACCCTCTTCGCTGCCCTCTGTGTCAGAGTCTAGCCTCCTGTGTGGCTGAATGGAGCTGCCTATCGGCTGTGGCGATTTGAGAAAAGCAGAAAAATCAGTTAAAGGAAAATGATGCACAAATGTGAAAACCTTCAGCAACCTTATAGGTAGCTTTATGTTCAATTGCACAGGTACCATTATTACATTTCATCACTACTGTTATATCCCATTATAAAAATTCAAACGGTATAGACGATGCCAACGACCTCACAGCTACCTTCTTGGCCCTGCACAGCCCCCAGGGTAGTTACTGGTGTGACTACCAGACATTCTGAGTTTATCCTAAGAATTCATAGATATGCTTGGACTTTCAGAAATATATAGGTTGTTACTGTTCTGCACAAATATTGTTCAATTTGTAATTTTTTAAAACAAGATAATTTACTGATGATTAATGTCAGGATATGGAACCATATTCTCTTAAACCGCTGCATAGAATTGTACAGTATTTCCATGATTTATTCACTATTTCTAAATTTTCACTACTACAAACTCTGCCTTCCTGTCCTCCTCCCACACACACTGAGAGGACCTGGCTTCCCATAACCTCACTGACAATTTATAATTTATACTCTTATTTCTAAATTAACCACTTATTTAAAGTGATGCTTAGCTTTCTTTATATCTCGTTTTATTATTTACTTGTTGTATTATTGTGTATAGTGAATGTTGCCTGTAAAATTCTTTTTGGAGTTTGTAGAAATTTCCTGTGACAAAGTTCTAATGACTGTGCGTTTGTTTTCAAAAAGAAACAAAAAGTTCTTCGTGTGCACTTCAAATTTTCCATGATGCAGTCCAAATCCTATCTGTTCTTTTCTTCACTCCACTTGACTCCTAAGTCAGCGCCTCTGACGCTTTGTCAGTGCTTTTCACGGTGTTCCTACCTGTTGCGCTGTGTATAGTTCCCAGCTATGTTTGAGAAACATAAAGTTCATGGCTTTGGAACCTTCTTGGGCAACTCTTCCTGTTTTATTATTTTTTTTGTCCTTTTAAAGTTATTTTTGCCCTTAATTCAGGTTTGATATTAACACTGCTATTCCTGCTTTCCTTTTTGTAGCATTTGTTGGTCTTTTTCCAATTGATTTCAATATTCCTGTGCTTTTTATAAAGGTGTTTTTAACTTTATATAGCCAGGATTTTAATTTTCCTTTTGTCCTATCTTAACATCTCTTAATAGATGATTTTAACTCATTTATAGCTGTAAGTACTACTATGTGTGGCTATGCTCCTACCTTATTTTTTCAACTTACCATTACTTCTTAAAAAAAAAACAATTTTATAAAGTTAGGGTTTTTAAAATATATATTGTAGCTTTCCATATAAATGATTGCAAATCAAACACCCTGGAGCCACCCAGATTTTTTATCATGCTTTGTCATTATTCCTACCTCAGGGTAGTTTTTAGAGGACTCTAAATGAGATTTTTTTTTTATTTCCCTCGTTCCTTTTTCAGTACCTTTCTTACCCATTATCTTTCCGTTGCCCTATCTACTTACACCCTCATTCTTTCTCCCCAAACACACATGCTCCCACACCTATTTACCTGTCTTGCAGGCCCTGTTCTCAGCTGGGTTCTCTGCTGAAACATGCTCTGAAGTATTGCTCCCTAGTGAAGGGCTGGGTGTAGTGGCGTTGCATTGGAAGGCTCCTGAAGATGAGCAAGCCTTAAAGACCCAAAGGCATGAATCTGGGAGGGTCTTCATCTGCATGGCCCCAATGAGCATCGCATTCGCCGTCTCCATGCCTGTACAACGAGCGAATAAGAGCACCTACTGCATAGGGCTGTTGTGAGTTGACATGTCAGAAATACGGAATAATGGCGGGCACACGGTAAGAGCTCAAGTTACCACTTACTGTTGTTATTCTAATGGATCTGAAGAAATACTTTTAAGTGGGGGTGGCCTTGGTGGCTCTCTGCGCGATCTTTGTGTGAGGATGCACTAATAACAGAAGAAGGAGTCTCAGAAAGAGTCTGGTCTCATTCATCTCTGCAGGGCGGCCTGGAGCCCTCAGCACCTTGGACACATAACGACCTTCTGGCACGTGCTGCTGAATGACAAGAGGAAAAAAGGACTGCTATCTAGGTTTCTAAAATAATGTAGGAAATAAGGGGGACCAGATAGGCTGCAATCTCCTACAGCACCAGACCGTAGAGCATCACTGAGTGAAAGGGGCAATATGCAAAATTTCCAGAAGTAATACTAGGATAAAGCTCAGGCACAAATGTCAGCCCGTAAGATCTGTGCTGGGGAGACACGCTCAAGAGCTGCTTATTTTGCTTAAAGAGAGAAAAAGGATCTTCTGCTAGAATATTCTTTAGTATCAAGAATTTAAGTATTGTTTTCATCATAAGACCTCTTCTCTGAAAACAAAACTGGCTTACCTGAGAGGTCATTATCAGTGTGGTCAGCAAGGTGTTGTGCCTATTTTTCAGGAAGACAACGTTATCTTCTTGCGTCATCTGTGTGTGTGTAACAGACAATTTCGCTTCATCAGAGTCGCAAGTCTCCGGTTAACTTAGTGCTTTATTTTTTTCATTCTCCATGGAATACAGATTCTTCAATAGTGAATACAGTCTGACATATACCATCAAAACAAAACTTTCATTTTATGAAAGATCAGCAAGGATATAAGTGGCACATGTACAAAAATATGTCATAACCATGAAACTGATCACACACAAGAACCTTCACGTTTGACAATCCAGCCACTCCAGAGAGCTGGTGCCTTTGGCGGGTGATCTCTGTATGTAAGCAATGACACTGATCCATCCTAACACCTCCGAAATGTTAATTCTTTTATTCGTTACACCAAACATAAATCAACAAGAATACTGAAACGCATAACACGAACGAAACCCCAAATTCATTGAACAGAGACAATGCTAAACAGTGGGAAGAACACCGAACTGGAAGCCAGGGCATCTGGATTCCTGCCTGGTCCTTGTCCCTGGATGGATGACCTCAGGCGAGTATTCTGGGCTAGGAGTTCTTCATTTCCAAAGCGGAGAGCTGGCTGGATGGTTCTCTAAGGTCCTTCTAGGATTTACTTTCCACGACTCTAGAAATCTTTGACAGTGACTCATTTTCATGGTGTAAGATGAAATCTCTAACACTACTACCTGGGCCGCTGGGCTGAGTCCAGCTCCGCCCACACGAACGCAGTCAGTGGATCCTTGGTGCTTGTGCTTAAGTCCCTGCCTTCTGAGCCTGATGACAGCCCCGTCTTCTAACTAACAAACAATGACAGGCTTCAGCAGAAAAATGAGCTTGTCCGCCACCAGACACAGACTCAAGACGGATAGTTTTAAGGACTCCAAAATCACGGTTATTAAGAAAAGCTATAATGGAACAACTCAGGGAAAACCCACATCTTCTTCTTTGGGAAACGGTAAAATAACACCATGAATCACTAACAGAAGATAGGTACGTATGATAATTGTGATACGTAATTAACTTTCAATGGTTCTTTGCGAAGATACATGAAGAATCTGCACAGTTAGAACTCCAGCGATGCTAATTATCAAGGTGCAGGTGTACGTGGAAATGAACGTGAATGAGGTTCACTGCCGTTCACTGCCGTTTCACGTTTGTTCGCGTGTCTGTCATCCTACAGGAGGAGGTTGGGATTCTTTCTACTGATGTGGGCTTCTACGCCATCATCTGTAAAGTCCGCCTCTTTCACACAGTCCCAGAAACGAAGGAATGGCCAAGCCCTCTTTTGGAGCATTTCAACCACCCCTCCCCTCCTCGTCAGATCGCTGTCTTCTTGAGGAATGAGCGGGTTTCCACCGTCTCCCCATCTGGAAGTCAGGCAGACTTCACCTCTTTGCATGCTAGGTTTAAATGTGTCCTTATTTCTTCCAGATATTTTAATGAAATTCTTACCTCAATTGTATCGACACAGTTTGAGATATTTAACTGACATTCGCATTACAGAAATTAATCTGATTCAATAAACACAGTGCAAAGCAAAATTACTTGGAAAATCTCAAGTCTTTTTTTAAACATTATCCTTTCATTTAAGTACTAAAATGCTTCTCATTTAACGGTAGTGATTATTGTATGGGCCTTAAAACACTTCAACATCTCTAGCCCATGTCCCCTTTTCAAAAAATATAAAACTCTATTGTCCTCCTCCCTCCTGAGGGGACTCAGGATGCGTACCCTATGGGGGTCTCTCCTGATGGACACTCCTCAATATGAAGAAATGGCATCAGCTATATATTTTGTTGAGCTATCCTTTCTATAATTTGTATTGTAAAACAACTGAATCTATCCTATGGAATTGCCAACTATAACAAATATTTCTCTGATGCCACAAAATAAAGATTTACTAGGAATATAAAATAGCCATTTGTTAGTATGTGTTCATTTTTCCCAATTCTGATAAGAGTGAAACTTCTGTATCCCCTGAAGTTAGAATGATATTATCTATCATTCAAAAATCTTTTCAAGAAAATTTGGATGCGTTTCTTCCCTAATTTTAAAAAATGATGTGCCTAAGTCAAAGACAAAACAGGAAAGTTCTACCCCAAGATCCAGGAGCGAGGGTTAAGGTCCTTCAGTGTGATGGTGGGTGACCCCTACAGAAGGCACGGCAGTTTGAAAGTCTGCATCGGGGACGTCAGGGAGGGGTCCTGCTCCTGTGACTGTCAGTGTTCTGCACCGATGTGCTTCACAATGGTGTGAATACGCAATGGTGTGAAGCTGGGTATCTGAAGCTCCTTCCTCTGTGGTACCTTAAACAAAAGGGAGCGAAAGGAACACTTAGCAGTGTTAAGCATTTATACAAGACATCCTCTACAAACGTTACCTCTGCGTTTGCTACAAAACCGTTACTAGTAACGTCACTCCATGTCCTCTGGATATGCTACTATCTGACGAAGTAATTCTGCCGAAGAGATGATAATTTTCCATTTGGAAATTAGATTCTGATTCCGGAATCAGTATTAAGCAGGTGACGGTCTTCACTCCTTAACTAGCGACGAGGCAGCTTGGACTGTCATTCGGGAACAGGCAGCTTTCAGCCCTGCTGTTTCTACTCTCCCATTGGAGTATGGGGGGAGTGTCAGAATGCTCAGACTTGATGGGGCACTCAGCTCCTGAAATCAGAACTTCGGCTTCAAAGAATAGCATTAAATGCACCAAAAATACTAACATTTTTAGTAAAAGATAAATTAAGGCAGAAGATTCTGTGTGGTTTCACTGGAAGGCCTGTTGAGGCCCTTAAAAAGGCAATTTAAGTGTTTTTAAAAATATATAAGTTTATGCTTTTAATTACTCAAGTTACAAATGCCTCCGACAGGCAAACTGAATGGCTGGGGGAGGGAAGCACTAGAGACCCCAGGTGGCTGGCGGGCGGTCACAGTCTTGACGCTCTGCGCTTGTGGAACTCTCCTGAGTGATTTCATAGGCAAACGAGACTATTTGATTCCAGCATAGCGGTGAATCTCCCAGCTTGGCTGTGCTTACATCATCAGACTACTTTGCAGGAAACTCCTCCTTTAAGGTGATTCCCCAAGCATACAGTGGGCCACAGCAGCTCTGCTCAGAACTAAGACTGCAGAGAAGCTCGCCCCAGTCCCTAGAAGTGAAATGTGGAGGAGGGTCGCTCCTTAACCTTCCGTCTTCCCGCCCATTCTGTACATAATCAGGATTAACAAGAGCTTAGGTGGAAAGGGCATTAGAACACAAAAGAGCAGTGTTTCTCAACCCTGGCTGCAGTTGGAACCATTTTGGGGAACTTCGTAAAAAAATTACGGAGGCGGGGGTCTCACCACGGAATCCAAACCTGGGGAGTGAAGGGGGCGAGCGGGGCCTTGGTGCTGGCATTTTAGAAACTCTTTCGATGGTCTGATGCAGAGCTGGAGTTGAGAACAACTCAGAGCATCTGGGCAAGGCATTAATTTATATGCTCGAAGAATGAATTAGGATGCAGTGACAATTTTAGCTGACTTAGTTCATGCTAACCAATCTCCATATCTATTGAATGATACAAGCTTAGGAATGGTTTCTAAATTTCAACATCGGGTAGCCATTAAATCACATGTCTCATTATGTCAAACTACACAGGTTTCAGAAGAAGGGAAAAAAATCAATGGTTAAAGCTTTTGGGGGAAATGCCCACAAACTTATCAATATTTCATTAGTGTTCATTCACATTTTCCTTTAGCTTTTTATTTTGAACTTTCTAGAGAAAAAAATATGATGCTAAAAATTAAAGGACAAAAAAAAAAAAAAAACCCCAGCAAAACTCCAAAATAACAAATTAAAGTGAGACAATGGCTCACTGCACTTTTGGCTATGAGATTAAGATGATGTCATTATATCTTAATAATGAAAAGTTTATGGTCTGTTAATATCCTATATTGACATGAAATTGAAATAATCAGTTATTATAAGAGGCTTTTCCGTCTCTAAAATGTTTTCACTATAAATACTAAAAAAAACTATATTCTCTTTGACCGCAGAGTTTTGAGGAAGGAAGACTTCAGTTCACTGTTATTTTTGCATCTTTCTCTAAAAGACACCCACAGTATTAACCAGGAAATAATTACTACCTGACCTTAACTTTTAATTAGGTTATGAGATCACTCGGGGTAATAAGACTCAAGCGCAGGCAGTGTATTTTGCTGCCGGGACATCTATGTTATTAATACACCTGGAAACAAGGAGATCCGTCATTTCAATGCCACAGCTGAAGTGATGATGAAGTTGAATCACAGGAAAACTTTGGAAAGAACAAATAAGCCAATTCGCTTTAGTAACATATTATCTAATTTTGTGGGAAACACATTGTTTTGATCTAAGAATATTCTGTTAGCAAATTAACAGCAGCAGCAAAAAAAAATCTAGAGTAATATTATAACACTTAACTAATCCCATAGCTAATGTATATATAACATCTTCGAAATTAAAATTAAAAAGCTCTTAAGTTTTGAATTTTGGATACTGATTAAAAATAAATATATTCTATAAAAATGACACAATTTATAATAAAGCCAAAGACTTTATTCATTTTATTAATAGTAGAAAATAACTGATATCACATAGAAAAGTGTACTATAAAAGGCAAATCTGGTAAAAAATCGAAGAGTTTTCATCTTCTCCATCTATTTAATTGTGGCTATTTTATTTCAAGTGGCACACAAAAAAAGTGTCTCATTTTTACAACAAATATTTCATTATCTATAGAGACTTTTACTACATAGTCAAATATTATTTATTCTAAATTTTAAAAACTTCCCAGAATGAATTTCATGCTCTGCAAAGTTGGTTAAAAAAGATACCATAGTTAACTTAAGGTATATTTTAGAAATTATCGATCCAGGTGTTGGACAATGTTTTAACGTCTCGAAGCAGAGAAACTGTTACCACTAAAGCATTGTTTGTTTTTCAGAACATTATGTAATCGACCAAAGTGAAATCTGAAAGAAGTCACAGAAGCCATTCTTTCATCTCACGGAAGGAAAGGCTGCCACCTTGTGTTCACAAGCTTGCAAACACTCATTGGTTTTACAAAATGTTTTTGTCGACTTTAATTGACCCAAACTGTGAAAGAGTCACGTTAGATGGCTGAGGTGTGACTGACCTGTGCAGTAGCAGTCTGAGGCTTCCCATGGCGTACGTACAGCTACGCCCAATTTGTCCCGGGATACTGGCTTCTGGAACCTGAATTGAAAAAGTGCGGTGAGTTATCAATTAAATTTGACGGCATTCATGTTGATTTGATATTTTTAAATGCAAATGAACTCTCAGTTTGTGTGATATTGCTCTAGCATAGTACCTGAGCTCTGAGGAAACTATCAGCTCCATCTTTGTGTCTTGCTCTGAACTGTTTCCCACACAGCCTCGGACAGGACACTGCTGCGTCCTCCAGAGCCCAGCAGACATTTGTTGAATGAATGAGTGAATCTAAGAAAGGGGACTCCTCATACAATACGCCAGTAACATAATCAATTTTTCCCAATTCTTATATGTATGTTATAGTATGAGATAACATATTAGGAATTACGGAAAACAGGTAAATACATGCTAGAGCACGGGTAGCAAACCTTTCTTCTGTGGAGACTATTAGCCCCATAAAACTTAAATGGTGTGTGTGTGTGTGTGTGTGTGCATGCACATGTGCATAAGAGAGAGGGAGAGAAAAAAGAAATAAAATGTTTATTCATAACTTTAAAAAATCTAGACTGAGAACAATAAAAAAACACACTTAGCTTTACAACGTGAACAGTTAGAAGGGAGAACAGGCAGAATGGGAAAGGAAAAGAGAAGCAGGAAGAAGGAAGACAGTTGGGGCGCAGCAGTGAGACTCAGGTGACATCTACAGACACAGCCCATGAGGATGCATACTGGACCTCGAGCAAGAGGTTCAAGTCGGACCCCGAGTGGATCACCCAGACCCCGAGCGGATCACCCAGCACCACCTGCTCTGGCTCTGTGAAGTACCAGAGCGCAGCATTCTGCAGTCTGCCCTTCCTCATGTTGACCAGACTCAAGTCTACACTGCGGGGTGCTGCCCGGTTGTTCCCTGCCCTCACTGAGCAACATTCCCCGCCTCGTGGCCTTTGGTGTTCTGACCCCACGCTTCCTTCTCTGGTGCCATGTCTGGTTCGCAAGTATCAAGTTTGTGAAGTATTGTGAAGCGGATTAACTCTCAGCGCTGGGCCCATCCTCGCATGAAAAAGACATTTAGTCAGGACCTAACCTAGCTCAAGGGTCTTCCAAAATCCTCTGCGACGCACGCTTCGTGTGTGGACACCTTTCTTACATATCTGCAGTTCCCCGCACAGATTCGTTCACACGAGTCTTTAACTGGAAGTTCTAAGACACTCACCTTGACATTTTCAAATGTTAATGGGCAGGTGGACGAAGCTCTGATTCCCATTTTTTCTGTTTTCCCTGTATGAAGGTCTTCTGTATCATGATCCACTAAGAAGCAGGTCATTCCTTTATACCCCTAAGAAGAAGATTTAAAATGCTAGTACCACCTGGAGTGGTAAGATCCCTTGTTTCTGAAGAGTTCAAAGTAAAGAGAAAACCAGAAATGAACGTTGGCAGTAGATACTGATGGGCTCGGCCCTGCAGCACGGGCACACGACACCAGGACAAGCAGAGGGCATGAGATTCAACATTGAGGGCTTTACTACTTCCTTCACTTTGTCAGAAACCATTATGGCTAAAATGATTAAGTAAAACTACAGTATTAATGTGATCATAAGAACTCCATGGTTTATATTTAACTTTATTAAATACTTTAAAATTTTTTAATGTAATCCAATTAAATGTTACATTAGAGAAAAGGAAAAAGCTAAAATCTATTTCTTTTGCTATGTGTCTATTTTCCAGTTGAATAAAATATTCTTAAAGCTATCTGTACTAACCAAGTCCTTACATTCTTCATTATCAAGTAGGAAATTGGAAATTCCACAAAATTAAAGACTGTCTTCCTATATAACATATTAGATAATAAAGAATCCTCCATGGATAATAAATAATTACAGGAACAATATTTATTTTAGTAAGAATAAAAAGAAGTCAGTTTTCTAACATTTTCAGAATGAAGAATTTAAGGCGAAGTCCTAAAAAGGAAATGAAAGTAGGAAAAAGATACAAAGAAGAAAGATGAGCAGGGAAAGGAAAGAAACCTTGTGTTCCCACTTACGATGGCAGGGTCGACAGTCGCCATCACCAGGGAGAGCTCTGTGTGCTCAGCGCTGCTAAGCCACATCTTCGACCTGCTGATGACATGATAATATCCCTTTTTATCAGCTCTGGTCTTCAAAGCAAATGAATTGCTACCTGCTCCAGCCTCTGAAAGGCAGAAGCTTGCTATCTACCTGTGAAAGAAAAAAAAAATCCAAATAATTATATTTATACTCTGTATAAGAAATACTCACTTATGACACAATAAACACCTGTAAATGAAATGCATAGCTACTTTTAAAAGCCTGTACTTATCAAAGTAGTAATGGTATTCTGACAGGATTACTTCCCAAAATGTACCCTGTTTGTCTAAGACGGGTTTAAAGACTTAACTACACATATTCAATGTTAAGTTTAATTAAATTCGTTCTAATAATTATAGGAGAAAGCCATTTCAATGTAAATGAAGCCACCGATGAAGATATCAAAATATAATTGAGACAAAAAAATAATAATTTTATTGTCTCGTGATTATTCTCTTAATGTCCAGTGACAGGTGAGAGGCAGAGCGTACTTTTCCAGTGGCATTAATTTACTGAGCATTCCTTGAATCATAAATGGTGCTGCACTGCGGTCTGGGTAGTCAAGTCAGCACTGCAGACACTTTGCTCCTGGAAATATCCTAACACTAGAAAAGATGAAATCCATCTCAGTGATTCAACTCAACTCACTGTTTCTGTAGCCAGCTTGGTCAAACAGGTAGCCTTTTGCTATTCTGTTCCATGTTTTCTGATCGGCCCATGAATTACTGTGTTCTGGATGTCACAGAGCAGAGCCACAGATGCGTCACCTTTGGCTAATTCGTCTGTCACTAGGATAGAGGGAAAGAACGAAGCTCCTGTTCCTCCATATTCGGTGTCGGTGTCAATGGCCATCGTCTAAAGGGAAAACAAGGAAACTCGGATTAAGGACACCCTTCTTATATGGCAAAATTTCTCCTAAGAACAAGTTAAAAAAGAAATTGTAATCACATAAGTTCTTAATTTATAAATTTTGTACGTATGGCTATTTCTCTGTTATAAGTAACATATACACAACAGAAACCATGTATATTTGAAAAGGATGAAATTACATGCTACAACCATCATTTATGATTTTTAAAAAAGGAGGTTAAATACTTTGAAAGATAACGGAATGGAATAATGAGAAAATACCTACTATAAACACATTCTGACAACCCTTACTGCTAAGAACTATTGATGCTTGCTTAAAAACAGCAAGTGGTGTTTTTGGTTTGGTTTTTCAACATGGTCCCCTTTCTACTGATTTCAGTGTAACACGTGACTGAAGAAAGCAGCCTACCCCTCAGTGGGAATGTCTGGTCTCACTGGGAGTTACCTCTTCCAGCCAGGCTCCTCCACTCGGACTCTTTCGGCCAAGCTAATAATTAAACAAGCCCATTTTAGCCAGTGCAGATGGTTAGCAGACGCTTGGTGCTATTTCCTAGGAGCATGCTAGGCAAGGCTGTTTGGTAACTGCTCCGAAGTCTGGAAGCTTCCACAGCACTCCATGTTTAAGCGTCCTCATCTCAGGAAGAGAATGTGCATACATGGAATTCAAAACTCAAAGCTGTTAACAGATAAAAGGATAATACTTCTATTCTCCCAGACATGTTTGGAATCCCACCAGGCTGCCGTCGGGGCTGGGGCAGTGATGCCTTAAGCTGACAGTAAACTCAAGTCAGAACCCAAAATGAGGGGACAGAAATGGTAGGGGAGCCAGAAATGCTTCTGTGAGGAAGGACGGAAGGACTCAGGTGTGCCTGAGACTGTGAGGGCACGACGACGACCTGGTTCCTTCCTGAACAGCTGTCAGACACGCTGCTTCTCTGAAAAAGCCCCCGATTTCTCCTACACTGGAAACACTGTGTTTGTCAGCTATTACGACGGGTGACCACAGAGCTGTGACAACAGGAGTTGGGAGTCAGGTGACGGTGAAAAGAGCTGGTGCGGAAGGTGTCACCGAGCAGACCCTCTGGAGGGCGCTACTCCAAGCAAGGGCAGGTGGAGTGGGCAGGTGCTGCGACAACCACGAGCCACCTGCGGGGAGAGTGACTTTGACACTGTGGGACCCTAAGAGTCCTCAGAGAAGCCCGAGCAAGCAACGCCACCGAGAGCCACCTGAGATGGGCTCAGGATGGGGCCTGCCCCACTGAGGCTGCACACGACATCCCCTTCCCCTAGAGCCTCGCTGCTGAAAGCAAGCTGGACACATCACTACCACCTATGGTCATGAAAAGCTAGTCGCTTTAAATCGAGGAAAAATAAAACTAGTGAAGTGGCAAAGGCTATTTTTCAAGCAGGGTTACAGACAAGATTAAAGCCACCGGCTCTGAATAGGAGCTACCAGTATTCAAAATAAAAAATAAGTATATAAAAAATAAAAATAAATGTTTCATTTCACACCTATGGAGAAGGGAGAGACAAGGAGTGTGCTTTGAAAATGTTCTCAGGCCCCCACAGCCTCTACCCACGGCCACACGGTCCCACTTGTCTCCCTTTAACTCTGTGCATTTCTATTAAAGGTCTACGTGACTTCAGAAGCTGGAAACCAGTCACGCCGAGGAATGTGGACATCAGATATCGCCACATCCACAGGGAGTCGGGCAGAAGAGACCCTCTCCGATGGAGCGGTACTAGCTCGGGTAGGGTTCCTTAACCCTGGCGTCATCAAGTTGAGGGATCCTGGCCTCTATCCCACTGGATGCCAATAGCATCCTCGTTTGCGACAACCCGAACTATCTCCAGACACTGCCAAATGTGTCTTGGGGACAAAACAGTCCCTGGACAAGTGCCAAAGGTCTTAAAAACAAAAACAGAAACAAAAAATCCTTTTACTTAAAAAGCATAGTATTTCTAATTTAAAATTTTAATTCGATTAAAAAGTCTTTAATGAGGATCTCATCTAATTCTGACTAGGAAATGAAGAATTCATTATGCTATCATTAGTTCCTAAATTTAAAAGTGGCCATACATTTTAACACTGGGAAGTATTTATAAAAGTTTGAAATCGGAAGAATTATAAATCATATAACCCTAGTTGAAATAATCCTTGTATTATTGATTTCTCCATTTTTGAATTTTCATCCTTTGTTGAAACCGAAAGAGCAATTTGCTCCTGGGCAAATTTTTAACTGTAGGAAAAAAAAAAAAAAAACCTTTTAAGTCTTTATTATATAAGTATGACATGCATTACATTTTTTCAAAAAAAAATTTTTTTAATCAATGTAAATAAATCCCATTCACAAATGAAGACGAACAGACCCGCCAATCATGCCACACATCATGTAATTTCACACTGTACACTCAATGCGTGGACAGAGGAATGACAAGGTGAGGGGCAGCCACCACCTGTGCTCTTCATCATCAGCTCATCCGTAAATGTTTGCAGTGGGGCGCAGGGGGGTCCATTAGTTGTTATACTGAGTAGAGCTTCTGACTGACTAGATCTTAGAACATGAGGAGGAATTTTCCAAGAAGACAGGCAAGTTGGGAAGTTTTTTCTTAGCTACGGGAACAGCCCCCATTAAACAGGGAACACACACACACACACACACACACACACACAAGTGTCAGAACAATGGCTTCTTTGGGAATAAACTTATAACCCATTCTTACATCTTGTATCACCAAAATGAGGGAGCTGAACCTGGCACATCTTAAAATCCACTGTCTTGTGAACAAAAACAAAAATGGCTTGCTAACAGGTATGTCCTGTATCTGGCAATGAGCTGCTCTAAATAAAAACATTTCCCACGTAATGAACTTTTACCTTCGAGGAAAAATTAATTTTCTAGATGGAACTCACTCTTAAATCCTTAAATGCACAGCTGGTCCTCCCCCCCCCCAACACCCCCCAGACAGCAGAGCATAAAGGTTAAGAAAATAGGCTCAGGAGTCTGAAAGAACTCGTTTCAAACGCTAACATCTGAAATCAGACAACTACGTGACCTTGGGCAAGTCATCTTTAACCTCAGTTATCATCTCTCGGTCTGTTTCCTCCCCTGGAACGGCAAGAGTTCCCTCTGAGAGTCTGGTGAGGGTCAAGGGAGAACCCACACACAGGGATGAGCACAGTACCTGCCCTACAGGAAGGGCTCAGCCACCAGGAAGGGCTGTTTCTACCGCGATGCCTCCAAGTTCGGCGGTGGCCATCACAGCGGAAGCAGTTGGAGCAGCAGTGACCTGGTTCACCTGCAAGGCTAGCTCTTCCCGGCAGTCACCCAGTTCACCTGCAAGGCTAGCTCTTCCTGCCATTCAGTGTGTCTCCCTGCTGCTCTGTCCTAAATCCTTTGATTGGCCCATTCTATTCAGCAACTGGATTTGCTACAATCTGATGACAAAAGAGACTATCCCATTTAAATGCTTGTGTTCTCTTTCCAATTGTATTTGGTAGATTATTAGTACTGAGGAACTAAGAAATCAGTCATTTCCTGAACCAAAAAATGTGCTAGGTGAAAGAAGCCAGCCACACAAGATTATATATTACATGATTTTATTTATAAGAAATTTCCAGAAGAGGAAAACCCAGAGAGACAGAAAGGAGAGTAGTGAGGGGGCTGGGGCTGACGACAAGGAGTGACCGCCAAAGGGCACAGTGATCTTTCTGGGGTGATGGGAATGTTCCAAGTTGGACTGTGGTGGTAGTGTACAACTCTGTAAATTTACTGAAATCATTACATTAGACACTGAAAAAGACTAAATGTTATGGTATGTAAATTATCCCTCAATAAAGCTGTTAAAAAATATTAGTGCTTTCCTTTTATTCAACAAAGATTAAGAGAGAATGTGCTGAGCCTCTGCCAAACGCCTGAGAGCAGGTAGGATGTACAAAGGGACTTCCAAGAAGCTTATGATCTAGATAAGACAAGATAGAAATCCTGGTATTGGCTTCCAAGAAACAGAGCCAAGCTTTGCAGGATTAAAAAGCAAATGTATTAATCACCGCAACACATTTTCTCAATAGTTTTGACTCTACACCAAAAAGCTTGTTGCTACAAAGAGAAAAAAGAAGGAAAAAGGTCATCACGTTTGAAATCGTTCATCTTTCCTCCACATCTGTCGGTCTCTGCAGTTGAGCGCCTAGGGATCCACGTCTTCTGATCTGGATTTGACTGGGAAAAAGAAATATTGGCCAGATGGGGAAAAAAAAGTGTATGTCTCTTCACTTTTCTACTTAATGTTGTTTTGTTTTGAGAATTAGGAGACAAATAGTTTAGGACGAAGTCGCATGGATCATTTTTTTTTTCCTTGTTAACAGGCAGAGTTGGGACATGAAAACTTTAGACTAGAGAGAAGGGAGGGGGATACACGAGTTAGTTTTCTTCCTGAAGAAACAGATGGGAAGAATTTGAAAGACGGGCAAGGAGCGGTAGGAAACAGAAGCCCAAAGGGGCTCAGGAAGGGGAGGAGTATTGCTACGTAGCAACAAAAAGAGAGTGATCTGTACAGTAGGCACACAGAAAGAAGGAAGAACTGGGGAGAAGGTGTGGCATCATGGAACAGGAGGAGATGCGTGGGGTACGGGTGTGCCCAACGGTCCCTCCGCACGTGTGTGACTGAATGAATGAGCCAGTCTTCACAAAATGCTTGAGAAACTTGCCTATTACATTTCGAAACCTGTAATCCATTGCCCGTGTTCCTTGTTTCTCGGGGAGATTATTTGTTAAAGCCACTCCAGAGTTCTCTGTGTCTCTTAGTCAATACGTCATCTTTCTACGTAAGTTTATCTTGAACTGAAAGCCCACCGCTGCGAAACTACAGAAGCCAGTGGGTCTTAAACTAGTGCCCATTTTTCCCTCCACTGACACAGGTGTGACCCCCTTAGTCACAATGTTGCTACTGAGAAAGTACATGACAGTTCAACACATAACAACTGTTTTGGAATCACCAGCTAAAAGAAGAAAATGTACTTTAAAAAGTAGAAAGTGGCCTATAAATGTGGAGTGAGATTACTGAAATAATCTTATGGTAATAATCTTACCATAAAATACATACGCTATATGCTAAGTGAATGAAATACACGTTTAATCAAAGCACCGAAAGAGACTCCCTGTACTTTTTGGCAGGAAAAAAATTCACTTCACTCTGACGAGTCTCGGATAAAGGAAACGTTCCGTTTGCTTGCCTTTCACCACGGAGCCTGAGGTTACCGTGATGATTCCCGACTGTCCCCTGCCCTTCGGTGTCGACCTCTGCAGCTCTGGTGTCCGCTCCATCACAATGATTTCCCACAGCTGTGACCCGCTGCACACATCATCACATTTTTTTTGTACAGAGCAGCAACTACTGCGTGAAGGAAAGGATGGTTATTTATGCCTTGCAAGTCCTTTTCAGAGCTTGAGCCTGATCTGTTTCCTACTCCACGGACCGGGGTTCTGTTGCACTTCGAAGTACTGCAGACCTGGGCCTGCAGGCCCCTGTGCAGAGAAGCCCGTGAACTTGTGTGGAGTTAAGATGATATCTTTATTTCACTAACCTCTACCTGGATATAGCATTTCCTTCCGTTACGGATGTAGGTAACAGGTTACAGTAGTGTCAGGAATTACCTGGGACTCTGTCACCAAAAGGAATTAGAGAGAGCCACGGTGACCAAGACGGCCAGGGCTACTACTGCTGTCCTCCCTTGGCTCCCACACCACGTACACCACGTGATCAACCAGGTCCCACCCTCAGGCAACCCAGTGCTCCTCCGAGATGATGGGAAGGGGCCCCACATGCCCGGCCACCCTGGGGCCCAAGCTTGGAGTGGCCGGAGAAACTGTGAGCACCTCCACTGGCAAGAGATCAGCCCCCTCTCCTGTGGCTCCCATAAAAATGTGAACACTGAAATATTAACAACAAAAAAATAAATTAGATATTTTAATACCACACAACAGTTGGTACAAATATCTTGAAATACTGTTGTTGCTCGTTACTTCAAAATGATAGCAGTTATTTGAACCGCTGCCAGATCTTACTTTAGAAGCGCATATGACCATATTACAATTAAAAACATTTTTATAACTTTTATTATAATTTATTTCCTTTGTAATCCTATATACTTATGCATTTTAAAACATTCTGAGAAAAGGTCTATACACTTTACGTCATTGCTGTATTCCTTCCACCCATGGCACAAAGGGGTCGTGATCACAACTGCTGAATGATGACACGGCGCTGCTAAATTCATTACGCCGAGCCGGAATGTTGGCCGTAACGCTTCTCCTTTCGCTCCCGCTTAAGGAAGGAGGCTCCAGGCATTCTTAAAGTGCCTCAAATCCAGAAGCTTCTACAGTGTATGCAAGGCACAGGAGGCACGCGAGAGACGTGTAAACCTGCACAGACATATGTGGCCTTTTCCAAAAAAAACATGTTTTGATGTAACACACGAATGCTTCACCCTAAATGCCTATATTCACTGGTTCCCGCCGAGTGTGCCCGCCTGGCTCTTGCCTGAGGAAGTAGGGGCGTGTGTGGCTTTGATTCCACGCCAGCGTCCCAGACCTTGGCAGGGTTCCCTGTGACTTGTCACAGTGAGAACCTTGGCTCTCGTTATCTAGGATGAATTCACCTATGCACACCGAGTGCACGTGTCAAGTGGTTTCAGGACTGCTGAGACCTACTCCAGGAGACGCCCACGTGTCCATCAGAGCTCGGTGCCTGCGTGGTTCTTGTAGTCTTCAGCGTTACCGTGCACCAGTGCTGGGGGCGGGGGAAGAATGTTCCTTCCACGCTTTTAAGTGCTTCTGGTTGGTCAAATAATCAAACTGGCATGGGACAGGTTATCAGGAGAAAAACAAAATTGTAATAACATGGATACTTTCTGTGTACTCAGCAGAGACCCACAAATACCAGGTAGCTCACTGAAATGGCTCAAGTCATCACCTTAAGGATCAAGTGACAGATGCTGGGTGGAGAGTCAGTCACGGGGCGTGAGCAGGAGACGCATGAGAACCGAGGGGGCGGCCGTGTGCAGACCCCGGTCCAGGCCCCCTCCTCCGACAGTGCAGGCAGGGCCGTGCAGGACCCTCCCTTCCGCAGGCGTCCTCGACAGGGAGTGACTTCTCCGAGTCTGCACTTTCCTAACACGAACCAGCCTAAAATCCAACTCTGCCAAAGGAACATGTTTAGGGGTGGCAAACACTGCTGCCCTTTACCGACCAAAACACTGCTCCCTCCCCGCCCGCTGCAGGGTGGCTGACTCACTTGTAATGGGTCTGCGGCCAATTCCAAGAGGTGCGGTTTCCTGCAGAGCAACGAGCAATTTTATGACACCAGCTCAGCGTCCTACAATTTGACTCAATTCCAACACTCTCTAACTGCGGACAATGTCAGATCCCACAGGTTCAAGGCCCAGTCCCACGAGACTGCCCCCACCTCGGGTACCAACCTCACGTCTAGGCTGTCTGCCACCTGCGCTTCTGACCCAGGGGCTACAGATCAGAGGTTTTCACGACCCCCGCCCTGGGTGTGGCTGATCTGCTGAGTGGCTCACAGAACCTAGGAGAAGCATTTTCCTTACTGGACTACTGGGGTATCATGAGGACATGACTCAGGAACAGCCAGATGGACAGGATGCACGAGGCGAGGTGTGGGGGGAGGGCTCGGCGCTGTGGAGCCACTGGACCAGCCTCCCCTCCCTCTCCGCACGTGCTTGCCAACCGGAAGCACTGCAGACCCTCTCCTAGCGGGTTTCTAGAAGCTTCCTTACGCTGCTAACTGTACTACTAAGATGTAACCATGTGGGGGTCTGGGTGATGGTGGGGGGCTCCCTCTACTATTTATGCTATTTCCTATGAACCTAATCACATATTTCAAAATAAAAAGTTTTTTAAAAATTGTGAAAAATAATATAAATGGAGCTGCTTCAAAATGGAGTCAGAACCGCCATCACGGAGGCACCTTTGGACTGGGCCTGAGCAGCATTCCATCCCAACCACCATGTGCCAGGCTGAAAGGAAAGTCATTCTTCGGAGTCAGCACGGCTTAGCTTATCTGCACCTACAGAAATGTCTTCCTTAGCTTATTAACATCCATAGAAATTCCTTCCCTCTATTCATGTCATTGTTCCCCTTCTCTTTCTCATAAATACTCCTTGTCTTCACTTCCAAATTGGAACCTTGGGTTTCTGCCTGAATCAGAGCTTCCTGAATATCTCTTCTTCTGTTATGTCAAACGCTTGCTGCCTCTCACTTTGGTCTTTTATTATTAGGGCAACAAAATGAAAAAAAACTAATGGTGCAATGAATAACTTTTTGAGCAGCATTATTTTACATCTGTGCACTCGATTTGGAGCACAAACCGGAAGCTGGCACTGTTTACCAAAATGAATGAAAAATTCTGATAAAGTTTCACACACTGTCTTTGCAGCGGTTAAACCATTCTAACTTCCACTAGTAAATTTTTAAATTTTCCTGACATGGAGAAAATTCTAAATGTTCTCAATTAAATTACAGCAGTTGGCAGGGAGGACCACTCACATTCCTTCCATTGCCTGTTGACACTCTGAATTAATGTCAACATGACTATTTCCGCAAGTTATTTTTGCCAGGCACACTGACTCCTGTTATTTCCACGTGGCTTTCAGGGCTGCTGGCCCAGCTAATCCACCGGAGGGGACATTTCTTTTTGCAGACTCTGTGCCTAGCCCAGAGCTGGCCCCTTCTCCACCCCTTCACCCATGACAACTCCTATGAATCCTTTCAGACTCCCTCGTTCTCCCCCCTACTTGATGTGTAAAAATGCCTGCAAACTTTGGGGTGACAGACATGCTGTCTTTCCTACCTCGTCATGCTGCTGCTGGTGGTTTGGACTCCATGCCCCAAGACTGGACTTCTTTTTGGCTAGCATTTTTAACTCAACACAATCTTAGTTTCAAAAAAAAAAAAAAAAGACTTCAGCTGTGGAAGTCAATTTTTTTTTAACATTCCCAAGAGCCTTGTTGCCAAAACAGCTTGTTGGCCAATGTTTGGATTTCGGCATCCATCTGACAGGTACATTGTATCACAAAGTACTCTTCTATCTGTGTTACTCTGCAGAGTTTGAGCACATTTTCTTGTGTTTAAGAACCATCTGTGTTTATTTTTCCCTTTGTTGCTAATTCAGGCCCTCTGCCCATTTTCCTATTCGATTTTCCTTTTTTCTTACTGATTTCCAGTAGCTCTCTATAAGTTAAGGAAATTAGCTCTTTGGTAAGAAGTTTGTCATCTGTCTTTTGATTTTGCTTATAGTTCTGTTTTATAATGCAGAATTTTTTATTTTCATGCTGTCAAAATCAACCTTTAGTGATGGCATCCAGCTTTTAATTAGAATGACCTTCCTTACCCTAGGGGGAAAAAAGGAATTTGCTCAGGTTTATTTTTGGTATTTTATGAACTTAATGTGCCCTTTATACTGGCCAGAGATAATAGATGCATGAACAAATTTAACTTTTTTCTAAGTTTTTAACTTACAAGTCAATAAAGATCATATAATGATTCTAAACTAGAAAACAGGAGTACTCACCTTTGGCAAGCAAATTTTGATGGTATTTTTAACGTTCTCCTGCAATGATCTGACTTTGACTTTATGGACCAAGAAAAGGTAAAATATTATTTTATGATATAATTAGATGTGTATAATATTTTTAAAAGAACTTTTAACTCAAAAAACCAGGATATCTCATTCTCCAATCTCGCTGGAAATGAAAAAATATTTGAAAAGTAAAGTAACACAGTGAGATATAATTATACACCAATCAGCAGAATGGCTAAAATAAAAATAACGACCATGCGAACTGCTGGCAGAGACGAGGAGAAAGTGGCTCTCTCCCACGCTGATGTGAGGCCTGTACAACGGTCCACTCTGGAGAACAGTTTCTTATAAACATGCAATCACCACGTGACCCAGCAACTTTACTTCTATTTACTCTAGACCTATGAAAACTCAAGTTCGAACACAAATCAACAGCAGAAATGTTCACTGCGGCTTTATTCATAACAGTTAAAAACCAGAAACACCCTAGATGTCCTTCCACGAGTGAATGGTTAGGCCCCGTAGCATCTTTACCAGGGTGCGGGGACCCATCTGGAACCCCAGAGTTGGCATAAAGATCATTTTAAGCTGAAGACGTTTAAGATTCAACATACGCAGGAAAGTCTCCTTGGCGCTTTCCTCATCTGACTAAAAGCAGCACCTTCTGGGAAATGAGGCACCCACAGACCCCCTCTCAGGGAGTTTCATGGGAAGACCACTCACACCGCCCAGACAAACATCAGCAACTGCATGGCCGACTGTAGTCTGCGTTCATTCTCCTGCTTGGCCTTTCTCCCACATTCACTCAGAATGGTCTGGAACGGGTCATTAGAGGAGGTGGGGCCTGAACTGAGCAGCTGACTCAAGGCTCAGACTTGCACTGTCCCATCATTCCCTTGGAGGTTCCATACCCATTTGTGGCTTTGGCTATCACCTACTCTATCTCTAATCTATATATAAATATAAACATAAATATAAATATAAATATAAATATAAATGTAAATATAAATATAAGTATAAATGTAAATATAAATATATATGTATACACACACAAATACATACTTCCAGTTATAAAAGTTTTACTGACACTCTTTAAAGTTTAAAATCTCAAACAGAATTAAGTGCTTTCCTCTTCCTCCAGATGTGCCAGTCTTTGCCCATCACTAGGCCACAGTTAGAAAATGTGTGGTCCCTCTAACTCCTCCATTTCGAGATAACTGCCAACCTCCTCAAGTCTTCCTTCGTCAGCGAGTCTTCCTGTCTAAGCATTGGCGCTATCACCCTGGTTGAGTGCTGTGTCACACTACGGGTGAACTTTTGAAAGGGTCTGTGTGATCGCTGTGATTTCAGGTTCCTTCTGCAAGCTACTTGACTGACCATTTTCTCTTGTAAAACCCTCTGGCAAACAGCTCCTCAGAAGTGAGATGGCTGCCATTGGCATTTTGTAGATCAAATTCTAAGTCGACAACCTAGGTGTGGCAAATAAGTAGGCTGAGCGAGTTTTCCACAAGGTTATAAGGGAAAAGGCCACCTTGGAGCAAAGCTGTAATATGGAGAGTGGATTGTAATATGACAAGGTCCTTGTAATCTGTGAGGACAACCAAGGGTTACCTCGCCTCCGTAATTCCTTCTGAGAACAAGAAAGTACAAATGTAGCCACAGGCAGACTAACAAGCTGAAAGTCATGATAAGATATGGCTTTGGAGAAGCAGAAGCAACAGTATTGCTATGCCTTAGAGAAACTGCCTATGCCAGCAATTGTATATTTTTGTATAAAAGCAACTTGCTAGAATAAAACTGCACCACTGTCCACCATCAGTGGGCAGTGGACCTCCTGATCCCTGCTGTCTGTCTTCTTTCTTTTCTTTATCTCCCACCGTTCCCACTCAGGTACACTCTCCAGAGCCACGATGGACGTGGCAGGACTTACCACTTGCTGGACGCGACAGTGTACAACAGTGCTTCTCAACTGGGGACACGATTTTGCCTCCAGGGACATTTGGCAATGTCTTCAGACATTTTTGGTTGTCAACTCTGCTAACCACCCTACAATACATAGGACAGCATCTCACAATAGAGAATTATCTGGCCGAATGTCAACAGTGCCAAACTCGAGAAGGCCTGGTCCAGCACTTAGGAAAAAAAGGAATCAGAGCAATGTGAACCCACGACAGGGCTAGTGTGCTGACAAGGGAACTACTCTGAGATGTTCTAAATCAAATTTCAGCAGGCTGGAGAATGAGGGGAAAAGAACAGTTAGCCTGTTAGGATGGGAGCCTATTACCAAGACTGTCCACTTTCCTGAGTGTATGCTGGATCTTTGAATTAACTTCCAGGTGGCTATTTCTGCGATTTCCCAAAAGAGCACAGCCAGGAGCCACAGAACCCCAGGAGCCTCCGAACATTCCAGACCGCTGTCCACCACTAGTGCTGGTTCCAAATGTACAGGTTAGTTCTAATCCGTCTGCAGGAACAGAAAGATCTTCTGAGAAGACAGGTGTGGGCTGAGTGCAAGTTTTTCACCTTACTGTTGTGTGACAAGAGGACACTGAACACTGTTTCCCAGGTCCTCATCTGCAAAGTGAAGTCACTAATGCCAGCTTCATAGGGAGAATAAACAGGGTCGTGGGTGTACAATGCTGTCTGTCCCTGGTCCACAGTAACTTCCCACTAAATGCTGACTCTTCATTTATCTTTGCATAGCGACCAAGCTTAGCCTCACTTGGCATTTCTCTACCCTCTATACCACCTGCTATGATAGCAATCTAACCACATCATAGCTGTGATTATGTATCTCTGAGGCTCAAAACCTTCCATAGCTCTCTACAACCCAAAGGATAAACTTCAAAATTCCTTCAAATGACCCCATTCCCCTTGTGCTTAAGTATTCTCCCCACTCCTTTTCCCCTCCTAAAATCCAAACCCAGCTTCCCAAGAGCCTGTGTCTCCCCTAATGGTCCTAGTCATCTCTCACTCCTCTGAACTCAAGTGCAGACTGTGGACTGCTTAGGATTTGTACCACCTCTAAATGATGAGGTCGATTGGATATAGTTCTAATGTCTCTAGTAAAATAGAAACTTTTTAAAGGTAACTGTCTAGGGTCTTTACTACATCTGCCATAGCACCCAATGCCTCATGCATGCAATCAATAATAAGAGCTAACAGTTTATGACAGTTAACTCTATGCTGGGCATTATTTTAAGTGGACATTATTTTAATTCATATATACATATTTATATGTATATATGAATTCATTTAATCTTCACGACAACCCTATGGTCATAGGTACTATTATTTTCCTCATTTTATAGATTAGGAAACTAAGATTCAAAGAAGTTAAGTAATCTGCCCAAGATCACACTGCCAGGAACACAGTGGCAGAGCCTGAGTTCAAACACAAGCAATCAGACTGCAGAAGCCACATTCTTAATCACTATGCTACACTCAACATCTCATCAATTTAATTTCTGTACAAGACCTTTAAAAAAACTATGAAGGATGATAAGCCACGATAAAACCAACACATTCAAACAAAAGAGGTCTCTAATATTTCCAAGGAAAGGGAGGAAGCAGTAGTGCGTGAAGGTGAAGTTCAGAATCAAACCAGAGTTAGAACACCATCTCTATAACTTTCTGGCTGAATGACTGTGAGCAAGTCATCTAATCTTATTCAGCTTCAGGTTCGGCATCTGAAAGATTAAACTACTTTATAAGATGGCTGCGATAACAAAAGGATGCAGACGGAGCACCAAGAACTTGCCTGCCACACAATGTGATCAATAAATGTGGGCTCTGAAAAAGAGCCAAATTGTGAAACCCGTGCAATTTCCTTTGCTACACCATTAGACAACAACTATAAAATAGTATTAAAGAGTCATCATAAAAACATATTCCTTTGAGGAAATATGCTAACATGAACGAGACTATTTTCTTAATCCCCCAAGCTTGTAAAATAGTCAAATAACCTTAATTATATCTAATGAAACAAAAAGAGTTATGCCTCTGGGCATAACATGAGAAAAGCAGTTGAAGAGCCTTCAATTCGTTAAAGCAAATGAAAAATAAAAAATGTAAACAGCCAGCAGTGGGAAAGTTCCCAAAATATACTGACAAACGGGGTGTATCCAACGCATGGGGGTTCCGGAAAGCTCGCCGGAGGGCAAAGGGCCGAAGAGAGTAGGGATGTGTACAGTACGGTTGCAGGCGGGGGGAAGGAGCCCCAGTCCCGTTAGAGAAAGTCTCCGCCGCCGGAACCAAGGTCGTCCGGGACCCCTGGGACGCCCGCCACCAGCGCACTCACCAGCGCGCTACCGCGCAGCAAACGGGCCGCGGCTCCCTCCATCGCTGCCGCAATCCGAGCGGCGTCGCGGACGGTGTTAAGTCGCCTTTGAGCCTCGGGACGGCACAACAGCGCCCGGAGGCGGGCGGAGCCGGACCCCTGCCCACTCAGCCCCTGCGACCGTCCCTTCCACTCGGCTCCGCCCCTTTCACAGGCTTCCCCCACACCCCCGTTGACTCCGCCTCCTCGCACCTACGGAAAACCAAGAGAGACAGAAGCCCCCGCTCCGCTTTTGCTCTACTCCCTGCTCACGCGAGACTTGGGTAAGGCAGTGGGGCGGGAAGGGAGTCGGAGACGCACCAAACATGGCGGCGGCGGTGGAGGCGACGGTGACAGTGACGGCGGCGGCGGCGACGGCAGCAGCGTTGAACAAGTCGGTGGAGATTACTCGGTGCAGTTGTCAGGTGGTAAGTCTCAGGCTGCCGGCTCGGACGGCGGCGACACGGCCGAGCAGGACGGTTAAGAAGGAGCGGTGGGAGGGCGATGAGAGCGGGGTTCGCGGCTGATCCGCTGACCCCGCCCAGGACTCAGCCCGGGCGGAGGGTCGGGCGTGGTCCATGGGTCGGTGGTGTCACGACCCGAGATGTTCCCGCTCCGAGTGTGGAGGGTGCGGTGTCTGTGGCCCCGCAGTCCTGCGGGAGCGGCGCCTGCGGTGGCAGCGCCGTGGTGGCAGCGCCGCGGGCAGGGGCTTGAAGGCTCTGGGCTGGGGAGCTGCCTCTGCTTCTGACAGGTGGTCAAGCCCGGGGCTCTCCGAGGTTTGCGTCTTCGCCGGGTCCCAGGTTCTAGGAATCAGGTGAGGCGCAGGTCTCCTAGGGGTTCCGAACCCGGGTGAGGACGCCGCCCCGACGCCAGTCTCGGGCGACTTGTTGGGAGAAGGACTTTTAAAACCTGCGTTTTTAATCTAATGTTCCTGCCCAGATCCGTTTTTACTGTTTGTGCACTCTAGTTTGGGGGAGATGTGAGGTTTGGGGAGGACTTTGCAGCAAAAGTACTGTTGGGGTTCACGCAGGGTTTGTCTCTTAATAAACTGTCGGGAATGAGAGTAGCCAAGCCGTGCACCACCTAGTAAGTGCTCGGTAACTAATATTCTGAATTGCTTCTGAATTGAAGTTAAACCAGTTCCAACTGTTACTAAACACTGGCCCATTGAGTGTGAGAATGCAAAAGAAGTTGAAATATAAGCGCTTTAAACTGAGAGGTAAAGAAATTCAGTTTAGAAGAAACAAAACTTGTTTAAGCCAACTTTTTAAATGTCTGGACTAACAGCTTTAAAATTCTAGTTTATTTGATTCCACACAGCTGCAGATTAATATATTCTTGGGAATTCGTTAAAGCGAATTGAGATGTTTGATGTATTTTGGGGGTCCAAAGTGTTTCCCAGAAAACCCTGAGAGTTTTGCTTTGAGATAAAGAGGAAAATAAAGGTGGGAATCCAGATGTGCCCTCATTGGGTGTGCGTGATGGGGCTTTTTTTTTTTTTTTAAAGCCCTTTCCTACAAATGTTTTCCCTAGTGCAAGGGTCCCCAACCCCACCTCCCTACCTCCCCACCCCCACGCCCTGGACCGGTACCCGTAGCCTGTTAGGAACTGGGCTGCACAGCAGGAGGTGACCAGCGGATGAGAGCCAAGTTTTCTCTGTATTTGCAGCCGCTCCCCAGCACCAGCATCACTGCCTCAGCTCCACCTCAGATCATCAGGCATTAGATGCTCATAGGAGCACCTTCCTGGTGCCAGAAAGGTTGGCAAGCACTGCCCTAGTGCATTTTTTTTAATACAATTATAGGTGTTCTGCCTGACCCTTTAAGAAGTGTACTATATGAACAAATGAAATTATAACTTGAATTTAGAAAGATATTAAAATTTTGCCAAAAATGAAATCTTATGGAATCCACTGGTTGAAAATAACGACAGTTACACTAATGCATGTTATTCTTTGGTGATTCTTCGGTGTTTTTGTTGAAGTGACTCTTGCTTTGTTTTTTGATTGTTTGTTAGCTTAGTTTCCTGGTAACGGTAAAATTGGTACAAATTCTTTTATGAGCTCATTAAAAACCTGCAGATACTAATTAAATTTTTGTCAAAGATTTTCATTTGTGGTGTGCTTTTCTTTGCAGACCTCTGTATGGCTTTTCAATTTTAGTTGAAATTCCCTCCATGGCCTTTTGGAGTCCCTTGGTGTGCCTCCAGAGTAAATTTCACTTACTCTACATATCATCCATGTTGGAGTGGCAAGAAAAAGGAGGAACTGATTTGGGGTGAAAAGGTTAGATTCTGTAACTCCACTTTTGGATTTCTTCTAACTTATACTTATGTTTTCCTTTTATGTTTTCTGATTTCTCAGAGCCTCATAATGCCCTTTCTGCCTTCGAAGAATTTGTCTGACAGTTCTGTAGTCAGAGGAAATGTGTTCTAATTCTTTTGAAGGCCCATGTTATTCTCTACACAAACAAGCTTTGTCAGACTTCTCTATTGATATATATCCCATGGCACAGTAAACCTTTTAGTGACCATAATTATTTGACTCTAAAAGTAAACACACCTGTTGAACCGCAGTCACTTTATATATATAGGCCTACCTAAGTTCTCCATTAAGTTATTGAATAAGTAATTAGTTGCTAAGTATTCTACCTTGATTAATGACCCCTCTCAGAAATTCTAGGTGAATAAAATAGATTCTACTCTTTCCTAATCATGTTGTTCTCAATATTCTCCTATACCTTATAAAAAAGATAGACTTTGGAAGGAAGGTAGATTAACGAACCTCTTCTGCTTTTTATATTACCTCTATTTCATAGTCTGGTCAAAGTTTCATCATGATGCCTCTGTATTGTTAGCTACTGGTTAAGAGATATTCTTTGTGGGCATGTGCATTGATCAACAACTTCCCATATATAATATTAAACTGAAGAAGGAAAATCAGAGGACTTTATACAAATAAATCCATGAGCAAAAGCTGAAGAAAGGTCAGAATAGTTTCAGTTACCTGCTTAAAGGTAAAGAGGTTATCATATTCTTTTAGAACATCTAAGCTTATTTCTCAAATACTTCTTTCTTTTGCTAGCACGAGTAGCCTCTGGTTGTTTTGTAAGAACCTCATTTTTGAGCCTTGAATGGATAATTTGGGAGAAGCTAGTGGCATAAAAAGAATTTGTGTATATTTTAGCCAGTTCCTATATAGACATGTAGCTATACCCCGTGGACACTGCACTAGACCCAGTTTAATTTTAATCAGAGTACTCACAGGGAGGACTCATGTTTTACTGTATCATGAATGATAATTCTAAAGTAAGGGAAAAATTCTTCCCTTTGGTTGATAAAATTAGATGTCAGTTAGAGAAAGAGTAAATCAGGCTTAGAATACACCACCCAAATCTATGATAAAAGTGGAGCACTCTTAAATATGTCTCTTTTTCTGATGACATAATTTTACACATTGAAATTTAGTGTAATTTTTTTTGACTAACAAGCTCCAAGGTATTGAATTCATGGCTGATAGAAAAGATGCTTTCAATAAAAACATTAGAGTTTGCTGATTTCCTAAAGATGGCATTTTTATGGTTTTAAAATTTATCAGTGTCTTAGAGGCATCTCCACATATCAGTTAATTTGTGAAGTTCTTAGATTCAACTTTCAGTCCTGATACAGTTAATTACTTTATTAAAGACAGAAAGATGGCTTGGATATAAGATCTGTATTTTGATATTAGGAAGCTTTTTGTAGTTTCAGAATTATTGTTCATTTTCTAGTTAGAAACAATGACTTGAGATGGAGAAACCTGGGTCTTGAACCAAAGATTTGGGCACCTTTCACCCGTAATTGTCTGTGCTAGGGAACAGAGCTGTGCAGAGGCTTATCGTGTGTGTGTGTGTGTGTGTGTGTGTGTGTGTGTGTAGGGGAGAGGGAGAGAGAATCAGAAAGCGGGGGAAGAGGTTTGAGGGTTCAGACCATATTAGCATATTTAAAACACTAATTTAAGAATTGTTTTCTTTCATGTCTACAACGTTTTTTTCCATTGGCATTTCTTGTTTTTGGTTGTTTTTTTTTTTAAGTCTGTCGTGCATGATGATTGAAAATCAGCACACAGTTTATGGCAGTGAAATTTATAATGTGACAGTGTGATAATAGCCAAGACTGTCAAAATGTGTCAGCCCTTCTCTATAATTAGGCTCATTTGTGTTCTTAAAAGTTTCTTCTGCTTGCTTACTGGCAGTCTCCTGCATTTTTTCCTGCATTGTCACATGTATACTGTAGCAGTGTTATACTTTCTAATCAGGATTAGGTAAGATTTATCTTGCTTACTGAAGCCTATCAAAGTATATTCAGATATTTTCCAATGGAAACATACCAGTTTTCATAGGAACTTTTGGCAAAAAGTAATGCTAAGTTACCCTGTATATACCTGGATCCCTTCTTCAGTTTAACTTTTACAGTTGGAACAGAGACAAGTCATAGGGCCTGGCAGCTTTTACAATTTAAAAAGCAATTTCCCAGATCATCATCATCTTGTTTTGATCTTATATCTCCCAATCCTCATAGTTTTTATTTATTTTTTCCTTTTTTTTTTTATTGTAGGGGGCCTCTACCTCTAGTGCTATGTTGAATAGCAGTAGTAATAACAAGCATTCTTGCCTTGTTCTTGATTCTAAAGGCAAGGCATCTAAATTTCCTCCATTAATTGATGTAGATTTTTGGGAGATAATCCTTTATTAGCTTCTGTTTTCTTGTACCTAGTGTTGCTGTTGATATCCTATATCGATCTTGATTGTTTTTCCTGTGTAGGTGGGCTGCCTTTTCTCTCCACAAGGTTTTGTATAATTCTCTTTGTCTTTGAGGTTTTTCAATTTCACAGTAATGTGTCTAAGTGTTAATTTATTATCATATATTCTATTTTACACTTTTAGTCTGAAAGAGACGTTTAATTCTGGAAATTTCTTGACTGTTATTTTTTTTAAAGAAACATTTCTCTTGTTTGTTCTTCTCTTTCTGGAACTCATCCTAAAGCTCTGTCTGCTATATATTTTTTATCTTTACATGCATATTTTAGAATTCTCCCACCCCTCTGTGTTTCGAGTCTCTTTTTTTCTCCCTTTGTTTAATTGAGATATAACCTTACACTGTTCTTGATCTTATTCTTAGTAATCTTTTTCATTGGAGCTGATTGGCTCACTTTTTTTTTTCCTAGCCAAGGGCAAATTTGAAAGGGCAGCTCATCAGTAGAATCAACTATAGTCACAAAACAAATAGTACAATAATTAGGAAATACAGAGAACCAGTTTAAACATGCACAGATAGGAAAAAGCAACTGAAACAAACTTGTTCAGAAACCAACTATAATCCGTCAGGTTGAGAAAGTTGAGCCAGACAAAAGCAAGTGATTTAAAGAGGTAGCCTTCAGGAGTAACTTAAGAGATGCGTTTGGGAAATTACAAACTGGGATATCGAATTAATGGTACTGAGGTAGGCCCTGTTTGTTTCATTGTAAGGAAGGAACAGATATGTAAAGTGGTTACATAAGATGGTCTGATTTAGAAAAGAGAAAAAACACTGACTCTGAGACAGTGACGAGTAGTGGCTAGCCACTCCTGTCTGAGAACATGCTAAATGCTACTCATGTTGTGAAGTACTTGTAAAACTTAAAACTGCACTGCAAGTTGTATCATCCCATTTTATAAAAGAAACGAAAGCTGGGAGAATCCCCTGTTCAGATTCTTAAAACCAGTTAAGTTTGAGCTAATACCATAATATTCTGTTCATCCAAAGGATAGAAAACCCCAACTCTAGAAAACAGTGAAAAGAGGTAGTAATAATAATAATACCTTTTAAAACCCCTAGGCAACTTCTAAGAAGGGAGGAAAGGAACTTTTCACAACTTTTGCATTAAGAAAAGTGAGAATTTGGTTACTTGCAGGTCCTTATTTGGCTGTGTTCAAGATAAGAAACCAATTAGATTCAAGGAGAGGGGAAGACAAGAACTACTAACCGTCTGTCAATCTGGGGCCTTCACCCAGGGAAAGCGGAAGGCCTGTGCTCTTCCTCGGTCCCTAGGTTGTCACTGCAGCTGTGCAGCGGTAACGTCATCGGGGCTTGGTCTGTGTCCAGCAGATTTCTAGTTAAGTCAATTAAAATGGAAGTCTGGGGTCTTAAAAGGTTGGTCAGTCAAGCTTTTGTTAATTGGAAATATACTTTTATGGAGCCCTCTCATTTCACAGCCTTTGTCTTTGTATAATTTTTTTTTTTCCAGAGGACTTTTTGCCTCATGGGTGCTAGACTTCCTAATTTTGTTCTTACTAGAAAAATTTTTGGTGCTTTGATTTGTGATTTGAGCCATAAAGCTACACGAGGACCAGTTTAGTTTGTGATTATCTCACATGACACTTCCCCTGTGTCAGCATCAGGGATTTTCTCGCTTTGCTCATTCCGCCCCGTTCTCAGAGTGGGTAGGGTGATGGGTGGTGGTGGAGGTGGCGATTTGGATTTCTAGAGCAGGGGTTGGGCAACTATGGCCTGTAGGCCAGACTCAGTGTTTATGTAAAGCTTCTTTGAAACACAGCCACACTCATACATACTATATATACAGCCGCTTTTAGCTACAATGAGCGTTGAGTAGTTTTGACAGACTGCATGACCTGCAAAGCCTGAAGTATTCACTGCTTGGCCTTTTATGGAAAGATCTGCCACCCCTTGTCCTAGATCACCTATTTCTAAAGTGCTCATTTATGTGACCCCTGTGACTGAAGAGCCTTTGCTGTCCAGAGGGTGGTCACTAGCCATATGTACCTATTTCAGTTTAAATTAATTAAAATTTAAAACTCAGGTCCTTGGTAGTAGCTACATTTCAAATGCTCAGTAGCTACCTGCAGCTAGTAGCAGCTGTATTGGAGACTGTAGATATGCAGTATGTCCATCATCCAGAAAATTCTGACAGCCAGACCGAGCCACTTGGTTCTGTCCACTGTCTCCACTGATAATCCCTGCTCATGAGCCTGTTTCTTTCGTCTGGATTTAAGTTCTCTTTTTTCTGTCTGTAATTTTTTTTAATTCTCTAAGACTTAAGTTTGAATCTCAGTTTATTTAAATATGAACTATATTAATTTTTCGCCATTTTGTATGTGTTCCTAGTTCATCAGGAAGAATACACAATATTTAAAGGCAGGGCCTATGTTCTCCAGTGCTTTGTATAATGCTTTGCACACAATAATCTTTGTCACTGTTGTTTTAATACATACAGGATCTCCCTAAACAGTGTAAAATTATTTCAGCTTTTTCCCCCTTAGGTATAACGAACTGAAAACTTAAAATAAAAAGAGGCAAAGATGGGTGAAAAGAAACCAGAGCCTTTGGACTTCGTGAAGGATTTCCAGGAATACCTGACTCAGCAGACCCATCACGTGAACATGATTTCCGGATCAGTTAGTGGGGACAAAGAAGCAGAGTCTCTTCAGGGAGGTAGACTCATCTTCATACTATTAAATAATTCACTTTTCATAAATATATTAATGTCTGTGTACAGTTATCCATACTGTGAAGACGGTTACTCACTAATGGGAATCATCCTCGTTTTTTTTCTTAAAAAGATACAGGGTCGCTTTTTCTTTCTTTAAACATGTCAGATTTTTGCTAAGGGAGAATGAAGCTCCCCAAGAGCTTGGCATGGTCTGGAGCTGCTTTCTGGTCTTGTCGGAAGACTAGGGATTCTAAATACCCTTCCCAGCGTCCAGGTTCTGTTAGCTCACAGTGGACACGGGGAACCCACAGGGGTTAAGACTCAGCTTCACTGCATAAGAGATGCAGCCATTGGGAAATCGGAGCAGACCTGAGACAGAGTGGGGTTTGCATTCCTTCCCTGTTAAAATGAAGGAAGGCTGGCCCTGTGTACCCATCGGGTGGGGGGCGGGGGCGGGGAACTAGAGGAGAGAAAGCAGTGGTCCACTGCACATACACCGTCACTGTTTTGCTGACCACACACACTGGAATTTATTTGTGAACCTAAGTCAGTGGTCTGCAAACTGTAGCCCGTGGGCCTCATCTGGACTGCGTTTTTGTATGACCTGCAAGCTAAGAGTGGTTTCTGCATTTAAAAATGGTTGGAAAAAAATCAGAAGAATAATGTCCTAACACGTGAAAATTATGAAATTCAGGGTTCAGTAGCCACAACATCTTATTGAATCATGGCCATACTTAATTTACATATTTTCTGTAGCTGTTTTTGTGCCACAACAACAGAGTTGAGTAGTTGTGACAGAAACCATATGGTCCCCAAAGCCTAAAGTATTTACTTACTGTCGGACCCTTACAGGACAAGCTGGCCCGGCCTAGATGGTCTCTGGCCCGGTCGTCTGCAGGCCGGCAGCAGAGGCCCAGGGGCTCGTCAGAAGTGCAGACTGCCAGGCCTCACCGCACATCTGCAGAATCAATCTGTATTTTAAAATGAGCTCTCCAGCTGATTAATACATACATTAAATTTGGGGAGTCATTGGCATGGGAAAGCAGTGGGAGAGAGGGGGACAGTGAGCCTTGGCCCCTCCAACACAGTGGCATCATTGGATGTTAGACTTGCATCAACCAGCAGAATCACTTATCTTCTGGGGAGGGGTGGCTGAGACGGTGCTGGCGGAGGGCACAGCAGCCGTGCTGCATCCTGGGGATGGAGCAGAGGTGCTTTCCCCCTGAAGCAGTGTGCAGATCCTTGGACTGAGATTCAAGAGACCAGGGTTGTAGCCCCGCTGTTGCTAGTTTTCCTGATTACGAGCACTTGCCACTTTGGTTTATCTGTACAGAGAAGTAGCTGGCTTAGATTAAAATAAAAAAGCCAATCATATATCTTTTAGCTTTCAAATTCTTACAGTTCTAACATCCAGAGGATCAGATACAATATTTTCCTTTATGTGCTTAATTAGAATTTTAAGATCCTAAATGCAACCCAGAATCTAAGACACATGTATACACTGAGAGGGACAGTGCAAAGCTCAACATTAATTACTTTAGGCTAAAGAAAATGGAGTTAGGATTTGGGGGAGATTTCTTTTTATATTTGTATTTGTAGAATACAAATTATATTTGTAGAAGTGTCTAGAATCCTAAACATGTGTATCTATGCCATCACTGTTTACTCTCCTCTGTCTCCTCACCTGTCAAATAAGGGTAATACCCCATGTTTTTAAAAAAAGCATATCGAGGATGCATGAAGTTGTAAATAATCTGAGATCCCCCTAAAAAAAGGTTCTCATAAATAGAGTACTGTTTTTGTGTAAAGTTAACCTCAGTTTGTAAAGTCTGTGTTATCTTACAAATTTGACTTTTAAGCTAAGTAAACTGTCAATTTATGAAAGATTTTCTACCACTTAAGACAAGAAGGCTATATTGAGTTGATTCTGAGATGCATAATTTCTTTTGCTGTACTGTTTATAGCTGGAACAGATGGTGATCAGAATGGACTCGATCACCCATCTGTCGAAGTGTCCCTGGATGAAAACTCAGGAATGTTAGTAGACGGGTTTGAAAGGACCTTCGATGGGAAGCTCAAGTGTCAGTATTGCAGCTATGCCAGCAAAGGAACCGCCCGGCTTATTGAACATGTCAGAATCCACACAGGTAATGGAGACATGGCTGGAGAAGGCATTCCTTTAGGGGCAGGAGCTAGGCCAAGGAAGTTCTGATAGTTAAAATGAAGGTTGATATAAAGTTTGAATAAACGGGGATGTGACTCCATTTTTACAAAGCAATGGCATAACATACAAACAGGAAGTGAGACCCCTTGTACAGCTTCCCCTTCCTTAGCCATCTTTCCTGATCCACACAGTTTCTCAACATGTCTGCTTCTCGGGCTGGACAGGTTAATGCCAAAGGCAGTACGAAGCGATAAAATGTTTTCATCTTTATCCTTACTGAGCACGTTTCGTCTGCAGACTGGGGAAGAGGTTTCTCTGCAGTTGCAGACGCCACTGCAAGGCCTCAGCCATTCTTTCTGCTGCGAGAGCCTCCTAACTACACCTGGTCCTGGCCTGACACCAGTCTGGTGTCCCTCCGGTGTGCCGCAGTGGCATCTCACGCTGTGTGGTGTTGGCCTGAACATCTCGAGTACAGAGATTGTGTCAGTGCCGTGTCTGTGCCTCTGCAGCCTAACAGAGCCTCTGACACATAGTAGGTGCTCAGTACTTAATTGTCAAATGCGTGACTCCACATCTCATATTCCAGATATTTATTTTACATTTTTGGCCATCTTAAACTAACAGTACTAACATTGTCCCTTACGGCAACTGAAGAGGAGGAAGGTAGAGGTGAAGCTGGCCCTTTTGTGTAACTCACTTTGACTAGCAAGCCCTTTTCAGTTCTGAGCTTTCGATGTGATAAAAGGACTTCTTTAAAAAGAGGTGTGTGTGCATGTGTACAAACATGAATAAGGGTTTGTGTGCAGATACATACATGAACATATACCTGGGGCATACTTTTGATAAAATCATTATCATGCAGGGAATATTATTGTCAGTTGTGCTATTCTTCCCTCACATGCTAGTTGAAGCCATAACAATTTTTCCACTATACTGACGAATAGGATATATCTGTATCTCAGACTGTTGCTGATGAGGTCTAAGCAATGTTCATTTGTAGGTTTCTTTACAAATTTTAACAATCTTTTGTGCAAATGTGAATTTCTGAAAAGCATTTCTTGATCAATTTCAAATCTAATGAATGGACAAAATGTGAATCTTCATAAATGAGCTACTCTTGCAGTTTCTCTCCCATTGTGCTTTTTTAAACAGGTGAGAAACCTCATAGATGTCACTTATGTCCATTTGCATCCGCTTATGAGCGTCATCTGGAAGCCCATATGCGTTCCCACACGGGAGAAAAACCGTACAAATGTGAATTATGTTCCTTCCGCTGCAGTGATCGAAGTAACCTGTCCCATCATCGAAGGCGCAAGCATAAATTGGTACCGATTAAAGGTACTAGGTCTTCCTTAGGCAGCAAGAAAATGTGGGGCGTTTTACAGAAGAAAACAAGCAATCTGGGCTATAGCAGAAGGGCACTCATCAACTTAAGTCCACCTTCTATGGTGGTTCAGAAGCCAGACTACCTGAACGATTTCACCCATGAAATCCCGAACATCCAGACGGACTCCTATGAAAGTATGGCGAAAACCACGTCGACTGGTGGTGGCCTTCCGCGAGACCCCCAGGAACTCCTGGTTGATAACCCTTTAAATCAGCTCTCCACGCTGGCAGGACAGTTGTCCAGCTTGCCACCCGAAAACCAAAACCCCGCATCCCCGGACGTAGTGCCGTGCGCAGACGAGAAGCCGTTCATGCTGCAGCAGCCCCCTGCGCAGGCCGCGGTGTCCGCCGCGCCAGCCAGTGTCCCTCACAGCTCCTCCCCCGCCAGCCCCGAACCTCGGCCCGTCCACAGTCAGAGGAACTACAGCCCCGTGGCGGGTCCGAGCAGCGAGCCCAGTGCCCACACCAGTACGCCGAGCATGGGAAACAGCCAGCCGAGCACTCCAGCCCCAACGCTGCCCGTCCAGGACCCGCAGCTCCTGCACCACTGCCAGCACTGTGACATGTACTTTGCCGACAACATCCTTTACACCATTCACATGGGGTGTCATGGGTATGAAAACCCTTTTCAGTGTAACATATGTGGCTGCAAATGTAAAAACAAGTATGATTTTGCCTGTCACTTTGCAAGAGGGCAACATAACCAACACTGATGGGGAACAATCACCGGATGCTTTACTTGGTTTTGCCTTTTTGTGTTTCTTAGTTCGTTTGTTTGTTTGTTTTTGGTTGGGGGAGGGTCCATCCCTAATAAGATGTCTGCTAATTTAAAGTTTTTACATCATATTTATAAAAAACAAATTTGACAATGGAAACTAAATTTTTTCCTTTTTTTTCCCCATGAAATTCTGGTCAGGATCACTTAGGTATTAGAACAGTTGGACACACTGGTGTCTATTTTTTCCTTTTAGTTAGACATTTGAGAATTGAAGTGCAATCTTAATCTTACAGGTATTCATTTCAATTTCCCACATTTATAGTCTATAAAAACTTCAAAGCTTATTAATACTCTTGATGTTTCAATAGATACACTGCAGCTAGATTTTATCTCAAAATAAATTATTTTCTCTTACAAAATCTGTTACAACGTATTTCATTGTTGAGTAGAGGAATTACCTTTAAAATTGATCTCAACTGAAATGCTGCTTCGTTCACATAGTTTAAGTTGAATTAGTAAAGTTGTAAAGCTATTTCAGTGTAAGTGAACCTTACTCTTTTCCCTAAGGGGCACTGTAAAAGTTAATTGTTTTGAAATTAAAGTTATAAAAACATGAGGTAAAAGTTCTGGAAAGAAATGAACTTAAGGCTTTACATTAAATGGAACTTAATATTTAAAATACCTGTTTACTCAATTTCTAGTTTAAGTGTCAGTTTTTCATCATATTTTAAAAACCACAGGTAATACATGAGAACGTGAGAAATATCAGAGGTATATCTATGAAGATGCCTTTTTCCCTTTGAAACTTTCATTTAAATCCTTCATTCTGACGTTATTAGTGTCAGGTAAGGTTGATAACTTTACTAAGAACCTGTTATTTCTATTCCTTTGATGACCAAAGAGGTACAGTGGGAGTCATCCACCTTATTCCTAGGAAATGCAGTCCTTAGGGAAAAAAAATCTCTGAAGTTTTCTTTTCCTGCCTTATGTCCATTCATTGTCCATAATTTCCCCCCAGAGGTGGGATAAAGACATATGGAAAAATGTGATGGTAAAGTAATATTTAAAAAACTGAGAACGTATATCCAAAATGAATTCTGGTCTCCTCTTCAGAATTGGCCATTTAAAATATCTGGTATGAATTCACGTGTAACGCGTATTTGCAGTTTTATCAGTCTTTCCTGTACAGTGACAAAACTATATGGAAACTGATGAGTAGGAAAGGATAAAAATGTGAAAATAGATATAAAATGCATTTAAGCATGGTATTTATTTACAAAAAGACGACTTGCTAAATCTAGAGTAATTTTGAACAGGAGGCTACTGTTTATGTATTGTGTCATAACTAGGTTACTCCGAAGAGAGCTTGGTCAACAATAAAATATATCATTACTAACTATTGGTTTCTGTGTACTTTGCAAGAACTTTAATTTGGTTCAAAGCTTGAAAGTGTTACTAATTGGCTTCATAAAGAAAATATCCTAACAAGCTTTTATTAACCAAAAAGGACCACTACTCTTATAATAAAGAAAAGGGGAAATACAACGTATGTCCACATAAACCCTTAAGTGCCAAGTTCCTGGATCTTTGTCCTCCCAAATGCTGGAAAACCATTAAAATGAGCTCTTGTGGTTTAAGATCCAATCTAATCTCAGTTGCATTGTTCAAAACAGCAGCATCTCAGAATCTCTCCAAACCACCATACCTCTCTTCCTGTCAAATCTGAGGCTTGCGCATCTAAAATTCTACAGTCCTGTTTTGCTCTGTTGCTTAAATTGCTCACTGCTCAGATCAGTTTCAGTGCAGCCATTCCCAGATACATAACTCGGCCGCAGTATGTATGTATTGCCAGAAGTAGGTTGCTGTCTTTTATAAGCTTTTGTGATTACTTTTTCCCTCTCACTTCTACTTTATTCTTCAAATAAAAGCAATACCCAAAATAGAAAAGGAAAAATTTCATTCAATAAAGAGGAAGAATTCTTGAAACCAGTATATTGACTCTCTATTCTGGGCCAAATAGTGACAAATAAATACTTTTTTTTTTTTTTTCCTGACAACTAAAGAAAAATATTTTGAAGGTGCATTTTAATTTAAACATAGAAAATTTCTTTTCAGAATTATAAACCAGAATGACTGAGTCTAATTTTCCTATGACTTAAAGAGCACAGTTGGTATTCCAAAGGTGTGGATGCTTGAAAGCTACAATGCTAAATGCACTAAAGATTTGGAAGCAAATCTACCTTAGAAACTTTTTTATTATTGTATTTTTTAAGAGATTTAAAATTTTATTTAAATTTTCAGTGAGTTAAATTCTGTATTTGGAAAGACGTCAGTATCCTTAAGTACTAAATGCATTTGTCCCATTTTACTTTTAATCAACTATTTTATAGAATGAGTTGCTGGGAAAAGTTTAACATGCACTATTTATAGTACTTTGCTGTTAACAGGCATTGTTCTGAAACTAAATTTATTTTTGTTCAGTGAACATAAGTTTAGATTTTTAAAGTTGGTAGATGATTTAATTCCACTAATATTTTTTTAAGAAACTGTGAAGAAATGAATAGGGAGTAATTTTATTTCAGATTTTACTAATATAGTATATAGCTACAACTTCTTGAAATTCAAGTAAAGGCTAGACTTTTACTTTGAAAAAAATTTCACTGGATATTTTCCAGTGCTACTTCATTTTAGAAATGTGTTTGCCATTTATCTGCAGAATTGTTTAACAAAGGGAATATTACTAAAGAAATGTTCAGAGAGAAACCTCATTTTAAGTTCTACAAAAATATTTATCAAATGGATGTATAATTTTTTAAAAATTCCCTGCTAAGGACTTTTTCATTATATAGTCTTAGAGGGTATGTGATTTTTAGAACTTGTTTTTGTCAATATGTACTTTGATGTAAAGAACATTTATACATTTATTTTGTATGCAAAACATAAAGCTCAAGTATGGTTGCGAAACACTATATTGTTTAGGAGTTCCAGGGAGCAGTTTGATGCTGAAATAACCATACCTAGTATGTAGTTCACTTTGTGAAAGCTTTGCTTTTGTAATATATAAATAAAAATATAACACTTTCTAATGATCTCGATTTTTCTTTTTGAAAACTAGGATCCAATTAGTTTTTTTAGTTCTTTTACAGCAAGTAAAATATTAAAAAAAAAAAAAGCCACAAAACCTTATGGCTACACGAGTTTGAATTTGAAGAATGCCTTGCCCATGAGAGAATCTGTCACATAATTGACAGACAAAAACGGCTCCGTACACCTGCGTTGTCTCCTTTCGCGTATCTGCTTTATTTAAGGAGCATGCATCGTGGCTCCGGCCCCTCCCAGCCCTGCCCTCAGTGTCTGGCACATTAAAGATAAAGGCTGCTTCTGACACTTGATTATCTGTGTCACATCTGACAAGTGACAGACTGAAGTAATTTACGACAAATACATCTTTCATGACGACTGATTTTTATAAAATATAAGTCTTTGGCGTTCACACCTTGGGCCTAGAAAACAATTCACAGCATGAGCCTAGTCATACAATTGTTGTAATGAGTTGCAAAACTTTTTAGGTGAGGCAACCCTTGGTTGACCTCACAGATTGCAAGAACTTTGTCAGCTTAACAATCCCTTTATTTTTTTATTTTCTATGCCTATAGCACCTGGTCTTCCTAGGTGGTCTCCCATCCAAGTACTAACCAGGCCCGACCCTGCTTAGCTTCTGAGATCAGAGGGGATGGGGCTTGTTCAGGGCGGCATGGCTGTAGGCAGTTTGCAAAATCTTAACCAAATTCAGGCATTTGATTGGAAATTCAGAAATTTTAACGCTTTGAAAAATACTTCTTCACAATGTTATCCTTCTCATAATGAAAAAAAGAAATAACATCTGATATGTCAATGGTTTGGTGAAAGCACAGATATTTTCTGTTCCCTTGTCTTAGGTCTTCCAAAAGCTCCGCTTTGAGCTTGTTAAGTTCTTCAGCTAGAAGCTTCAAGTTGTAAGGAAGTACTTGTTCATCTACAATAAAGATATTCTCAAATTATTTGTGTAAATTAAATCAAGCTGGGTTATCTAATGACATCAGGAAATTGATTACTTCAGACAAACCAGATTCTGTAAATAATCACAATAACCCTGAGTTGGTTTAACATATAAACAAAAGGTCACATAATGGGATACGAGCAAATCATTTAAAGAACTTGCAATGAAATTCCTGAGTGGAAAAGACAACTCTGAAAGATGTTTTTGTTGCTGGCAAGATAGTTGACTTACAATCTTAACGGTACTAACAAGTAGTAAGGCAAAAAAGCAGAGATCGAAAATGACAATTTGTTTTTGAAACTGACCTCACCTAGAACAGTTGTCCAGTGTAACTTTACACGATGGCAGATGTTCTGTATCTGCCCTATTCGATCCAGCAGCCACTTGCCATGCGGGTAGTGTGACTGGGGAACTGAACTGTTTTGTTAAACAGCTTTACTGAGATATAATTCACATACCATACAACTTATCCATTGAAGCTACGACTCAGTGGTTTCAGTATATTCAGATATATGGAACCATCACCACTATTTTAGAATATTTCATCATCTCAAAAACCTGCACCCTGTAGCTGTCACTTTCCTACCCCACCCTCTCCCCCTCCCAATCCCTAAGCACCCACTAATCTGTCTCTACCTTTACCTGTCTGACATTTCACATGACTGGACTCATATACTTTGTGGTCTTTTGTGACTGGCTGCTTTCATTCTGCATGATGTTTTCGAGGCTGTAGCATGTACTGATTGAGACTTCATTCCTTTTTATGGCCGAATACCCCCATTCTGTGGCTAGACCGCATTTCGTCCATCCATTCGTCAGCTGATGGACACTGAGGTTGCTTCCCATTCGGGCTATTACGAATGATGCTGCTATAAACATTTGTGCACATGTTTTTCTGTGAACGTATTTTTCATTTCTCTTGAGGACGTACCTAGGGGTAGAATTGCTGGGTCCCGCGGTAACACTACGCTCCATTGTTGGAGGAACTGGCAGGCTGCTTCCAAAGCAGCTGCACCGCCTCACATGCCCACCAGCAGTGCTTGAGGGTTCTGATCTACCCACATCCTCACCAACACTCGCATGTTTTGATTCCAGCTGCCCCAGTGGGTACACAGTGTACTCACTGTGGCTTTGATTTGCATTTCCCTGATAACTAATGATACCTAGCGTGTTTTCAAGCAGTTATTGGCCATTTGTATATCTTCCCAGAGAAATGTCCATTTGAATCGTTTTTGCCCATTTTAAAAATCAGATTATTTGTCTTTATTACTGTGTGTGAAGAGTCCTTTATATATTTTGACACAAGTTCCTTCTAAGATACATTATTTGTAAATATTTTCTCCTCTGCTGGGAGTTGTCTTTTTAATTTCTCCAGGGTGGGATAACTGCATTTCTAATTTTTTTTAAGCACCGATCCAGAAACTGGTACCACCTCCCTCACCAAAAAGGAAAAAAAAATTATTTTAATGGATAAGAAATGAGTCAAGAGTGATTTGGGCATAACCCTATTCCCCTCTCTTCATGAAAAAAGGCACAGGGTTGAGACTGAACTGCAACTATGTTTGTTTCTATTCCGTTCCAGTCCTGTTTTTCATACTTTCGTTTGAAACTCATCAGTGAGTTGTAAGTTGCAACTGTGCTGGAATCAAATAGCACATAGCAGGGTTTCATTGCCTCTGTGCATGGCCGTCTTCACATACTTACATGTGAGGTTACAATATAAAATCTACTTACAAATCATGGTTAAAAAAAGTTTGAAAAGCAATATGATTAGTATATTTCCCTTTTGCTAAGTGTGGGTGCTGTGGGGGAGCACGACAGGAAGCAGAGACCAGTCAGACTCAACTCTGAACCCCGGGTTGCCCAAGTACACTATTCAGTAGCTGCTTAGTTTGGGGCAAGTTACATGATCCTCTCAGAACCTTTATGTCCCTGTTTATAAAAAACTACCTTATAGGACTGTAAAGACTAGAAATTATATTTACAAGGCACTTAGCATATAAAAGGAGCTCAAGAAAGAGCTTAAGCTGCTGTTATTTTTTAGATCAAAGTTTAAATATAGCAAAACCTAAAGGTTTTTAAAAAGATTTTAAAACCTAAGGGAATTATAAAACAGTAATTACCACATATTTCATCTCAGCCTAGACTGACAATAAATTGAGGCTGTTCAAACTTTATGCTGATTTTACACCTGGTCCCTGACCTCTCCACTGCTCCTTACTTTACGCCAACTCTTTTCTGCTCTAGAACACACCAAACAACTTCACCTCACTCCCTGGAATGATCTTCCAGGTATCTGCACGGCTTGCTCTTTCCTTCACATCTTGGCTTAAATGTCACCTCCTCTGAGAAGCCTTCCTGATTACCCCTTAAAAATAAGTCTTCCCATCACTGTACTCTGCCTTACCCTACTTTATTTTTCTTTAAAGTACATACATACTCATTCTTTTTTTGTCTGTTTCCTCACCTTAACGTTCTGTTCCTGTCTGACTTCTCAGTATCAGGAATAGTACAGAGTAGCCACTCCATAAGAATTTATTGGATGGATAAGTACCCGGTTCCAGGGGCAGAATTTTTTGTTCCATATAAGCAAGTTGCAGATTTAAACTGCAAACGTGACGTAAACCTGATGGCTGAACGCCAAGCACTGAGAGAATGAGAGCAGCCATCATCGTACCACCCCTGAGCAGTGTGACTCGTCAACATACCTTTCGCTTCCTTCATTGCCTGAGAGACGATTCTTCGGAGTGTCTGATCAGCCTGATGAAGAACGTTAGTGGAACAAATAGTTCGGTCCATTTCCTGTGTGACACAGACGCCATTATTAGAACAGTTAGATACAGGAGCCAAGGCTACAGTGCAGGTGAGGCGGAGGTGAAGAGACTAGAAGAATATCCAAGTGGCTTTTCCGTTCCTGTTCTTTTTCCTCCATAGAGAGGATCTGAATGAAATACATTCTGTTATAAACTGGGTTCCATCTGGGCAGTGAGATATTGGTAAATGTCCAATAATGGGCTCTCCAGAAAAAACAACAACAACAACAACAAAACCGATCTATAGTGTTTGTCGATTTCTGTGGTGTAAACCGCGCCATCCTTACTCCTCTCAAGCTCCTAACACAATGTCAGCAGACCCCCCATTCCTGAAAATCTGACAGCTTTACTAGCCAGTGCAAGCAGCCACCACTGCACCAGGGACCAGAAGCTGGGCGCTGGTGACAGGCCAAGGCAGTGCCAAAGCATCTTTCACACTTTACTCATATTTTACACTCGGCTCAAAAAAATCTTCCTGCAAGAAGCTGTTTGTTCTCATTTATGCTAAAGCTAAAGTGGAAGGCTTACCTTTTGTTCCACATCGTCCTCAACATATTTTACTGGATTTTCCAAAGCAGTAAGCAATAAGTCAGTCAACTCTGGGCTGTAAGAGAAGGTGGGAGAAAATAAATCCTTATAGCAAACATCTGTTTTCAAAGAATTTGTGTTTATGAACACCAAATTGAATTCTAGAGGAGGGAAAATGTTAATAATCCAAGAGCCTACACAAGAGGTGAAAAATGAAGTTAATTGGAAGCTACCTTCTACCTGCAAAATCCAAATGGAGAAGCTTGAAACAAATCATAAGCCCAAAAGACCCCTCATTAAAAATATATTAATTTCCAAAGATATATCAATAAGCTTTGAAAAGACATTATTTCTTTTCCCTCATTAAGTGCTGAGCTTTAGCAACTGGAATTCTATTTCTAAAGAAAGATGCTCTGTCTTTACTTTCTGGCGTCTGCTCACTTACTGGGTGGATTAGCAAAGTTCCTCACTTGTCCAGGGGCCATGGAGGGTTGAGGTGAAATTCATTCATTCGTTTAACAAATATTTATTGAATGTCTTATAAGAATACTGGACAACTATGTATGTGAACCTATGTGCTAAGCTTGGGGTGAAGCAAGATGCCTACCCTCTCCAAGAGAGAATGTAATGGAGACAGACAGATAATAACAAGCAAAAAAAAAAACAATTATTTCAGACAGTGACAAATAGTAAGTGAGTTAAGACAATACACACAATGATAATGATAAGAGAGCGACTGGGTTATCTAACTAACATACTTGATGGTTAGTTAGGATGCTCAGGGAAGCCCGTCAGGCATAAACAGTGAAAGAGTAGTGGGGACAGCAAGTGCAAAGGCCCTGAGGCAGGAACAAGTTTCTTGGGTTCATGTAATGCAGAAGTCTAGTTTGGATGAAAGGTGGCAAGGGGAGAGAGCACTCTAGGATATGAGGGTGGGGAGGTATTCAGGGTTAGAACGTGTAGATTATGGCATGGACTTTGAATTTTACTCAGAGTACAAGGGGTAGCACTGAAAAAAATTAGAAGAGTGAACTCACTGAGTTAAATCTCAACTTCAAGATGATTTTTCTCTGAAAAGAGCCCAGGTTCTAGAGTGAGTGAGACTGCACTGGGTCTAAATCTTGGCTCTGCCACTTACTACCAGGATGTGTTACTGCATTTACCTGGGCCTCAGTTATTCCACCTATAGAAAGGGGACAACTGTGTCTACTCCCAAAGGGTCATTGTGAGGACTGGACAAGATCACACACATAAAGGGTTAACAACGTGCTCAGTACATTGTATCTGCTCAGCAGCAGCTGCTATGAGAACAGTAGCAGGATTTCATAAGAGCCTGGGAAACGGACATGTGTCAGATCGTCTATCGACTTCTAATTCAGGGTCACCAGACTTCAAACAACCTGTTCATAATTATATGGTGGCTATTTTGGATATGTGAGAAAAGGCGACCAGGTTGTTAAGACCCAAGACAAAACTGCAGATTCTGCTAAGGGTTAGCATGGCATCGGAGAAGCCCACACTGCTCCTTGCTTCTAGCAAGAACTGGCCATCACTGGTCTGAAAGCACGGATGATAACTTCAAGCTGCTCTCACAGGATATCGTGATGTCTCAACCAGCCACTTGCTTCCAAAGGAAAAATTTTAAATAGTACCAAATGAGTAGCAATCGAGTGGCTGTGTACCTGCTCAAAGTTTCAGGATATTATGAGAAGTAAAAATTAGAAACTTCAGCAGTAGCTTATTTTATAAACCCCATAAATGACACTTCAATTCAATATTTTTTAGTATGTAAAAATATTTATTATAAAATGCATGGAAACTGCATCCTGGAACCTAAACATTTTGAAGACTGAATTTTTTAAAATTAGCCTTTAAAAGTTGCTGATCCCCTGTGGACAACTGTTGGGCAGGAGCTAAGGGACGGTGGCAGTCTATTGTAGAAGTGCACTGTTTGATACAGCAGCCACTAGCCACATGTGGCTATTTAAGTTTCAAGTAATTAAAATAAAATTTAAAATTCAGGTCATCAGTTGTCCTGGCTATGTTTCAAGTGCTCACGAGTGGCTTGTGGCTGGCAGCTACCGTACTGGACAGTGCAAATGGAGAACATTTTATCAGTGTAACAGTGAAATTTTTATTAGAAATGCACTGCTGTAAAAGTCTCACGACATATATCATGAATAAAATGCATCAGACGCCACAGCCACAAGCCTTACCTATAAACAAGCAGCCTAACTATAGCAGGCTTTAAGGCAAAATTAGGATTCAGTATCAGTTCTCCTCTTTTTCTATAAGAAAACTACTGGGCAACCTATTTAGACTAGTATTCTATTTTAACAAGAGGACCAAAAATATGCCCCACTCTGAAGTCCCTGCTCTGACCTCTGGGAGATGGAATCTGAGCAAAAGCACACATGTGCAAACAGCAGATTCGTGTTCGAATCTCAGCTGTCACAAGCTCTGTGATGCTGGGAAAACGAAACTTGCTTTTTCTCTTCTACACAAAGGGGGATAAAACAGTATCTCCCCAAGGCCTGTGTGAAGGTTAACCAAGTGGACGCAAGTAAAGCATTTAGCACAGTGCCTGCCTCAGGGAGATACCCAGTAAAGAATGCTTTGAGTAGGATACCTGGCCTCAGAAGCACATGCGGGACTCTGAATTGTGAGGCTGTTGTGTTCCCAAGCATTTTTCTCAGGGTTGGGCTCTTCTATCTTTCTTCCCATCAGGTGGATGGTCTCTGCAGGCAGTGGCCGGGGTCTCTGTCCATTCCTCTGTAAACAGGTCTCGAGAGAACAATCTAAAAAGAGCTGGCAAAAGCCTAGTGAATCTGAAAACAATTTGAAACCACAAGGATTACTACTTGTGTGCTATTTTCCAAAATGTGAAATCAACATATGAGACAAACTATCCCAGCTGCAGCAAGGAAGACCATTTGCAAACCTGAATATCTAGCTTTGAAAATTAAGAAAATCCATATAAACCTCCCAATCTAATTAAATTTCCACTAGAGACAGTAACGATTTTGATATGCAAATAAATGCCTCTGTGCATAAGAAAAAAATGTTTTAATTACATTTCCGAGCCAGTTGGTAGACTTCATATCTCATACTTTGATAATAAAAGTTGTCATCCAAAATCAAAAACAAAGGTCTAAAAAGAGCAGTCTTTGTTAAGAGGTAGCAAGACTGGGCTTCAGGCGCTGCAGAAGATATGAGATCTTGATCTTTTAAGCAGGTTATAAAACCTTCCCACATGGCTTCAGTCCTGTCGGGTGGAGCAACCATCTGACATCCATTAATGACAGCCAGCAAGAAGTATTCTAAGTACTTCAACAGTTCCTGTCGAAGCGATTTCCACTGGGATGGCTACAAAAGACCAAAGAATTACAATTTACATTCGGCTTTGGCCAGTAAGGCAGTCATGCTTCATGGCCAGCAGGCCCCATATGAAACTTTCATCCCGCTATACTGAACCATTTGGCGGTCTCTAATTTCAACACATCTTGTTTTCCCCCCGTCTTCGTGTCCTCCCATATAGCGTTGACTGTGCCTCAGAGATGCTAGATCTTTGTGGACTCTTCTCAGACTCAACCATTATGAAGGTAGCTCAGACGCTCTGTTGCCCGTCATGACACCCAGTTGTGAACATACAGGGTCTCCGCTCTAGCAGGGTTTACCGTGTAGGCATTTCTTTGCCCATCTCTAAGTCCTTCTAGTCCGCTGTACACCTAGCCACCTGCAGAGGGTTTGGCACCAACTGGTGCTCCAGCAATGTGTATTAAATGACTGAATGACAGAACGAGTGAATAAATGAAAGAAGGTAAAGCTGTCATCATCCAGGTGAGGGTGGAGCTTTCCACCTAAGCCTGTCTTCAGACTCCACTGTAAACACAATGCACATACGCCCCAAACACACGTATAAACCTCTACAACGAATTACGCTAAGACGCAGTCAACTCGCTCTGTGTGAACCCAGCTCCTTTCCTCCGCCGTCTCCACCGCACCAGGTACCGCTCAGCAGGTGCAGGAGGTCGTACCCGTCCTTCCGCCGCCACCGCCCAGGCCCCGCCCCCTCCTCCGTACTGACCAATGGCCGTGCGCCCGCCTCCTCCAGGAACGCGTCCGGCATGACGTCATCATAGGCGACGACGCCCGCGGCCCAGCCCCGCTCCTGCCGCAGCTGGTGACTGAGCGCCCGCGCGAAGGTCGATTTTCCTGCTGCGGGCAGACCGCAGAGGACGCAGAACCCCAGCTTCCGCGGCCCCTCGCCGCGCGCCCCTGTGGCGTCCTCGCCGGCCTTCATGTTCTCCCGGGAGCCACTAGCTGGGAACGTTGGCTACGGCGCCGGCCTCCAACCGCGCATGCGCAGTCTCCCGTTGCCCTCCGGCGCCGCCTAGTGCCGGAGGGAGGAACCCGCAATTCTCTGAATCCGAAACGGGGTGGTGGGCGTACCCGCTGGTGCCCGAGCGCTCGGCGAGGCGAGCCCTTTAGGCTGGGGAGGCCACGCCGATGCGTTTCTTAACTCCCGGACATTTCCTAAAGAGTCAGAGAGTTGAACTTACCCTTCAGTTAGAATCATCTCCCTGGCTGAAACTTGTAAGCCATTAGGATCTGCACCCCTGCCCAGGAAAATCACAGAAGCGACTTTGAACCTCTTCCTCCGGCGGTCTTTGGAAAGTCAGTCACCGGAATCAAACACTAGGAGGTGAAGCTGAAAGTCCGACACCCGCGCCGCTCTTTGATGTGATCGGCGGAAGGACAAAGTCAATGTTAATTGCGCCCTAATGCCACGAGTAGGGGGAGCAAGTGCAAGGAAGTACGGGGAGGAACGGGACATCCCTAGACCTCAGTTCCAGTGCTTTCCTGCAGAGGGCAGTAGATGTCTTAGTGTTCACCATGCGAAGCCGTGGAGAGAGAGAAAACATTCCTTGTATAGGATGTGTAGAAAAACCGAATTCGGATTCTCGCTTTCACCGTATTTAGGGGATTACTTCTTAGTCGTAGGGAGGCACGGTCAAACTGTGAACAAGTGAGGTTAGATCACTGTATATTGGGGCAGACTACCACCAATAACAATGCTAAATCATTTCATTTGTGATTGCAGGGCATATGCACGTTATTTTTTTCTCTTGGATTGAAGGTGAGCATTGAGTTAAACATACTCTTCACTTCGTCACTAGTCCAGTGCAAGTTCCTCTTAATTATTTTGTCTCCCATCCTCCACAGCCATATCCATTTCCTCCCCTTTCCCCAGGCAACATTTTATTTTTTCCTTTTAAGGAACATTATTTTTGTTTCTTATGATAGATTTTTTTTTTTAGAGCGGTTTTAGGTTCACTGCAAAATTGAGCAGCAAGTACAGCGTTCCCATATACCTTTGCTTTCCACACCCGACTTCTCCACTAGCAGTATTCCCTGCCAGAGTGGTACATTTGTTACAATCAATACACCTCTCATCCTTATCACCCAAAGTCCAGTTTAAGTTGGATTCACTCTTGATGTTATAAATTCCATGAGTTTTGACAGATGTATAACACGTGTCCACTATTAAAATGTCATATAGGTTAGTCTCACAGCCCTAAAAGTCCTCTGTGCTTATGCATCCCTCCCTTTGCCTAACTGCGGGCAACTGCTGATCTTCTTACACTCTCCACAATGTTGTCTTTCCCAAACGTCATATAGTTGGACTCATACAGCCTTTTCAGATTTGCTTCTTTCACTTAAAATTCCTCCATGTCTTTTCATGGCTTGAGAGTTCACATCTTTTTAGTACTGACTAATAACCCATTGTCTAAATAAACCAGTGTATTTGTCCATTCGCCTGCTGAAGGACAGCTTGGTTTTTCCCAAGTTTTGATAACTATGAATAAAGCTGCTATAAACCGTGAAGATTTTTGTGTGGACATAAGTTTCAACTTTTTGGGTAAATGCCAAGGAGCCTGATTAGTGGATCTTACAGTAAGAGCATTTTAGTTTTATGAAAAACTGCCAAACTGTCTTCCAAGTGACCGAGCCATTTTGCATCCCCACATCCTTACCAGCACTTGTCAGGGTTGTAGATTTTAACTATTCTAACAGGTGTGTAGTATCTCATATTAATTTTCAAGTCACTGGTAATACATGATGTTGAGCATCTTTTCATGTTTATTTGCCCTCTGTACATCTTTTCTGGTGAGGTGTCCAGATCTTTTACCCGTTTTGAAATTGGATTGTTCATTTTCTTACTGTTTCCAATATTTTCAAGTTACAAACAATCCTGATATGAATAAACTTGGACATATATATTTTTTCTGTGTTATTTGACCTGTATCTTCAGTAAATTCTTAGAAATAGGATTGCAGAGTCAAAAGATAAATTCATAGGTAGTTTTGTTAGATATTGTTAAATTTCCCCTCCCGAGCGTTGTACCTGTTGGAAGAAGCAATCTACCATGTGCTCCGAGTGTCCCTGCACATTCTCGTTGGGTATCCCAAAAATGTAAGGCCCTGACTACTCTTTACCCGAGTCATTTCTTGGTTCCTGTAGCATCTACCAGCACTGCAAGACGAAGTAATGTCTTCAGACAGACAGCAAGTTCGCTATGAAAGCACTGAATCCTTCTTGTTCAATGTTCCTGTTTTGTGGTGCAGGCTGCTATGTTTAGGTGTCCATCATCAGTCCCTTATGTCATCCCTATGGGACTTGGGGAGAATGGGAAACTGGCACAATCTAATACAAAGCTCTAGTGACAGCCTTTGCAATGAGTAATAAGGTTTTTTTCCTTGAAACCAGTAGTCTTGTGTCTTCTGCTATCAACTATGAAAAATAAACAGCCTCTAGCTAATTAGCTTGTAAGTATGATTAAAACCTCAGACCCTGCACAGTTCGTGAGTTTTGATGATGAAGATTGAATGCAGAGAGATTGCATTTTGGAAAAAGGACAACAAAAGGACTCTGGGCCAGGTTAGGGCATCTGAGGAGACTCCCCAGGATCTGGAAGCCAATGCTCTTGTTCAAGTGCGGTGTGGCAGGGTAAGGGTCCCCCAGGGCCAAGTGGGGAAAGGCAGGGTTGAGACAAGCTGCTCCAATGGACCTTAGTAGTTGTTCCTTCAGGTGGGAGAAGGGATGCTATGACAGTGGGCCAAATGGCAGTACATCTGTATCAGTAACGAAAAGGCGTGAATTGTGGATGCACACCACAGCTTGGATGGCTTTCAAGGACATTATCCTGTGTACCGGAAGACAATGTCAAGGGGTCACCTGCTGTATGATTCCATTTGCACAGGCATACCTCGGAGGTGGCGTGGGTCCAGTTCCAGGCCACTGCAATAAAGCAAGCTTCACAATAAAGCCAGTTGTGATCTCTTTGCTGATGGAGGGTCTTATCTTCAGTTTGTAAAACACAAGATCTGTGAAGCGCACTAAAGCGAAGCTTAATATATGAGGTATGCCTGTATAACTGTCTCAAAACTACACTGTGAGATGGAGACCATATTAGGGGTTACCAGGGATTAGGGATGGAGGGGATTTGAGGAGTGGATGTGATGTTAAAAGGGTAGGAGTAGAGAGATCTTTATAGTTAGGAAATAGTTCTGCTTCTGGATTGTGGCGACATTGACATGAGTGTGTATGTGAGAACGTGGCACACACACACACACACTGTACTCACACAGTTTTCCGGTTTTGATAGGGACGGTGAGAAGTCAGGTAAGATGGAGCCATCGGGACTGTAGGGTGCAGGGTCCTGGGGAATCATTCTTTACAACGTCCTGTGAATCTATAATTATCTGAAAATAAAGTACTTTTTTGTTTCTTAAATATTCTAGAGGAATGGTTCTCAAACGCTTTGGTCTTTCCACTCTTAAAACTGAGGACTCTAAAAGAACCTTTATTTATGTAGGCTATATAAAAGCATTTAGTTATTTAAAAATAACAATAAACCCATTAAATAGTAACATAATATTATGAAAAACTACATTTTCCCAAAAAAAAGATGAGTGAGGATGGTATTGTTTAAATTCATGGAAATCTGTGTTAGCTTCCGGTTGGATTCTCATGTACGTTCCTCACAGCACGTCGAGTCAGCAGCCACTGTGACCGCAGCGGGGCTGAGAACAAACCGAGTTAACCTTTGACACACACTTCTTCATACCCTCAACTTGCCACCTTAGCGAATTCCAGAAACAGAAGAATAGACAACCACACATTCTGTGTGAGTCACAAGAGCAATGACATTACACATCGTGGGGCCTCTGGACTATGTCACTGTACATTCACGAGACTGTGAGGACGAAAGCTTCAAATAAGCTGTGAGTGTTATTACAAAAATGCTTTGACATCATGGAACCCCAGAAAAAGTCATGGAGACCCCAGTGTTTTGTGAACCATGCTCTGGAATTCCGTCCTCGTATTCATTCATCGTGAACTTAAGAAACTGTGGTGCTTTTCTATTATTTTTGTTTTAATTGGCCCATTCCAGGAAGGTAGGCAATATTTTTCCCATTGGGTTAGAAAGGAACTTTGCAGGACGCTAGTGAGGCGGTGTTGGTGAGATGAGACAAAACTGGCTACCTGGTTCGGGGAGGCGCTTGAGAGACATCCTTGGAGGCCTTGCCTTTCTCTGGCAAGATCGGCTTTGATCGGGAGCTCAAAACCCAAAGGGCCCTCCTTTCTAAAGGCTCGTCCTTCGAGGCTAGAAATTCTGCCGTCTTCGTGTTCCGATTCTCGTCTCGGCTGTGGGCATCAGTGATTAAAGAATTAATCGAGACCGCCGTGGGCATTCGGGACGCGGCTGCCCGCCACAGTGTGTGTTAGGACCTGGGGACACGTCGTAAGGAGACAGACTTCCGCGATGGCTGTCGCTGCTCGTTGTGTAGTTGGTTGTTTCTGTTCTAATATTCGGGATAATTAATATATTATTATTTCACATTTATTTTTAGAATGGGAGAGCAGCCTGTTTGCTCCTACTTGGAAAAGATTCTTTCGAAAAATATGGAACTGATGGAGAAGAAGCTCATGGACTACATCGACCAGCGGATCTATGGACTGCAGGAGCACATAGATAATAAGGTGGCCTTGCTCCTGAACGTGCTGCAGAATCCCCACTCCCCGCCCGCCGGGACGCCTCTAAGACACTGTGACTCCGGAGAGAGACTTTCCAACGGAGAGAGATGAGTGCTCGGCGTGGACCGTGCACGACACCTATTTATACGTATTTATTACAAAGCCAAGGCCCAAAAAGTTCAGAGCAAGTGTCTGATGCCGCGTGAGGATCAGCCACGTACATGTGACGTCGGTGTTCGTCTGGCTATACTCGGGTTGTAAAGCCAGTACCGTCCAGAGGTACCATGATGAGGTAATGACCAGTCTCGTTTGCACTGTTGTTCACCTTACAGAATTTTATGTATGCTTCTGTGTCGTTTAAATGTCTAAAATTTTTAAAGATATCTAATACAGCTCATTAGTGCGTACTGTGAGTGTGTTTGATTAAAGTACTGTTTTAATTTAGACGAGAGTTTAAGTTTTAGGGTTATGAATAAATGCTTAGGGTATTGGATTTTTTTCTTTTTTTCTAATTGATTGTTCTTGGAAAACTGGGTACTTAAACGTCAACCTTTCATTTCCGATCACCAAATTACATTTATGTTGTTTATTTTGATAAAAAATTTGGTGTGATGTTTGGCATGTATAAAATTTGTTTCCATTGGAGTATTAATTTTATGTCTCATCATTAGCATGTATTGTGTGTGTGTTGGAGAGAAGTGTATTTTTATTTATAAAATACCTTATTTCATAGTCTTAGGAGCATAAAAAGAATGCCTAAGGGTACTTGATAATTCTTTCCTTTTCTAAATCATTGTTCTTGGTAAATTGTATACTTAAGACTTGGAATCCTTAATTCAGATCATGGACTTATATTTTGCTGTTTCTATCAGAAAATGAATCAGATGCAGTGTCTGGCATCTGTATCCATACCTTGGGACCTTTGTAGTATATGCTTCAGTGTAGGGTACTAGTAAATAGGGATGTGATAATCAAAACTGGCTTATTCCTTGTATCATTACTTCCTAGTGAGTGATGTAAAATGAGAGAAGTCATCTTCGGGCTTATTTGTTTGTTTGGTTCGTTTGCTGTGTTTTACTGGGTTGAGTGTTCATTGATGAGGGAACAACGCTGGCAAGGGTCCTCAGTGCTGGCAGGCCAGCAGGCACATGGGCCTGGTGCTCCACCGAAGTCATCTTGCTTTTCTTCAATTAACCCAGAACGCTCCTTTTCTGAGCTGACTCAGTTTCTCCCTTCCAGAGCCCTTGTCTGGATGTTGCAGTGGGAAGAACCAGGCCCCACATGGGAGCAGCGAGGCCTGTGACTCTAGGAGGCGGCCATTCTCGCTGGCAGACTGAAAGTGACACCTGTCACTACTGGCATCTAAAAAATAAACGCATCCACTCTGGAAACTACTTGTCTTACTAGAAATGTTTTATGTTCATTGAATCTTTCCTTAAAATGTTTTGTTTTTACGAGAGGGGTATTCTACACACTTTCACATTCTGGTGAATTTATTCTTTCAGACGAGGGCCGATTTATACATCCTTGTTCAATTTGGTGGTGGTGCAGAGGTAGCTCTGTGCAGGGAACGGTCAGCTGAGGATTCGCACATCACAGGTTCCTGGCTTATGGGATATTCGCCACATAGACAGGCACACGAGAGTATGTCCTTTGTCATTCAGGAGAAACCTGCCTCGGTTAAGTTGTACGGCTTCTGCTATTTGTAATCTCTTCTTTGATTTCCAAAATGCCTCCCTGTCATTGCAGCCACATCACCACCTTCAGAGCAAGGACCATGAATGAAAATAGATAGAGATAGCTGAAAAACTAGTGATCGTTTCTCCTGCGTGTATTTGATGAGGAAATATAATTGGGGAACAAGAGCACAATCTTTTTACAAAGTTCTATTTGGCACTGTGGAATTTGAGACATGAATGATTTCCCTCCACGTACTGTGAATTTCATGCGTGTCACGATTTTGTTCAATTGACATTCGTCAAGTAGAGCACAGGGTCCTGGAGAGCGAACCAGGTCCAGCAGAGGGACCCCGGGAGAAACTGAAGTTGGAATAGAGGTTTTCACTCAGGTCGTGGAGGGAGCACCTGGCATGCCTCGAGGGGCCATGCAAGGGATCAGAGCCGGGTGCTGGCAGTGGGAGTTGGGACCTGGGGTTAATACTTTTTTGCTGGGGTCCCTGGGTGGAGTGCTCTGGGATGCCTGGAGTAAGGCTGGATCTGTCACTTCACACCGTAAAGCGTGGAGTTTTGGTAAGCTCTATGGCAGCCTCGTTTCAGGGCACACAAGGGGCAGGTTGGGGAAGACTTGATGATAAGGGGGGGCCACCAGGAGCCTAGTTATCGGGGCCTCTGGGCTGTGATCTGTGGCATGTGCTCGTATGAAGGGTCCAGTGTCATTAAGGCCTCCTCAGGCCACTTGGCCAAACAGAATGGATGCCAAAGCAGCAGGAGGTTTCGGGAAGGCTGTGTGTGTGTGTGTGTGTGTGTGTGTGTGTGTGTGTGTGTTATACCCTAAGTAGGACTTCACTGGCAGTCCACATCTAATGACAGTTGGAGAACGCCGGCAGTGACAGTGTCAGAGGCCTAGCACGGACAAAAAGGCACCAGCTGTGTGAGGCAGGGAGGACGACTCTGGGATTCTATCTTGGTCTCAGGGGCTTTTCTTCTCAGTGGGAAATCGTAAATTCACTTATAAGGACCTTCACCGAGGTCAGTACTTTTTGCCAAGTGCCCATCCTGTGCCTGACCTGGTTCACATGGTTGCGAACAGCGATACTGCAAAACTGCGAGGCTCTGGTGGAGAGTAGCCCACATCCCAGATGGCTGGAGCGAGCCTGTGACACCCCCACCCGCCCCTTCCTCGGCCCAGGTCCCATCTCTGTGGCTCTCCCACAGCCCCTTCCGCTCAGCGCCCAGGATGCTCATCTTTACCTCTGGACTCCTGCTTGGCTAAGGACCTTGCCACGGTACATGCCACAAGACGAGTCCAGTGTTCCCCATGGCAGGGGGTCTCCCTTGGGGAACCCCGTGCCCTCAGAGGTGACCTAGAGAGCTCCTGGCTCTGGCGGGCACTGGCATCTGCACGGACAGCGTGCCCACAGACTTGAGCACATGCCAGGGTTTGGAAACGGGTTCTCAATCTGCAAAACCCAAAGGGAAGACGTCGATATGCTTAGTCTCAAAGAGAGGGCCCCATGTCATAAGAGCTAAACAGAATTTAGCATCAGGAAAAGGTTCGTCTCCCTCAGAGACATCATAGTTCCGATTCCGCCTCGGCCGCTGTGAAGCCGCTGTCCACCCTTAGTTCTGAGACGCTTTGTGCTTGCATCCCAAGCATCTTACACGGTCTCCACTCCTGTTAAATCCCCACGGCTTCTCTGCATTGTCTATTCTCTCTTTGTATTGCAATATGACATGACCAGTCCCAAAGGAGGTGATGCACACACTTAAGTACGCGTATAGCAAAAACAAAACGACCAGAGGCAGGATTGTTTTCAACACTGCATTTATTCAAAGTACATACATGTTATAGAGTATATAAGATAAATATAAAACACTATAAAAGGACGAGTAATAAAACATCTACTAAGAAAAAAATATTGCTCATCAGGATCTTTGTGTTCCCCCCAAGTCAGAGCCCCTCATTTACATCACAGTAGCACAGTGGCTGGGGTTCAAAATAGGCATACGAGTTACAATCGTTGCATGGCTCATAACATTCGTTGCAGGGGGCA
>PVKZ01005126.1:0-60500 GCA_004027375.1 Macroglossus sobrinus
GAAAAGGGACCGCCACTGAGAGCCAAGCACTTTCACTTTCAAAACGTTGCTGCTGGTTGGTTGGTCGCCTTATTTAATTACTTCTTTAAAGAGCTTGGGCCTCCCAGCAAGTAAGTCCTTTGTGGGCTTTCTGATGTAAATAAGCAAATGAGTTCCTGGTCTTTTCTTCCTCCTGGCTGCCAGGAATGGGATCAAAGAAGCAGGTGGACAAGGAGGTGTGTTGTCCCATGCGGGGGACCCGGGGACATAATTGCCACCTTGTACCAGTTGCTACCTAACTGCTGGGAAAGGCAGCCAGCGAGCATAAGGACAGAAAGAAACTTCTGTGCTCACAGCACGAGGGTGCAGCTTTTTCCGGGTTCGGGGAAAGCCCAGAGAAGCAGCTGGGATAGGCCTGGAGGCCAAAACCTCTCCCGGCCGTGGCTCGGTGCGGGGTGAGGGGCTCATGCAAACTCTCTGAGCCTCAGCTTCCTCATCTGTTGAACGGAGACGGACAAGGACCCCGGCCCGTGGGGAAGGGAGGGTGACTGGCTGGAGCTGCTGCTGCTGTAATAAAGTCCTACAAACTGTGCGGCTTCCACAGCAGAAATGTGCCGTCTCGCAGCTCTGGGGGCTGGAAGTCCAAGGTCACGGTGTTGGCCGCGCGGGTTCCTTCCGAGGGCTCTGAGGGGAAAATGTGTCCCGGACCACCCTCCTTGGCTTGCGTACGGCCGCGCCTTCTCCCTGTGACTTTTCACGTCATCTACGTGTCTGCCTCTGTGTCCCCCATGTCCCCTTCTTATAAGGACAGCAGTCATGCTGGCTGAGGGCTGAGCTTAAGGACCTCGTCTTATCTTATTCCCTCAGTCAAGACCCTGTCACCAAATAAGGTGCATTATTACTAGGGGTTCAGACTTCAAAGTAAAAAAAAATTTTTGGCGGGGTGAGTGCGGGGGAGGGACACAATTCAGTTCATAACAAGGTGGCCGTGAGGGCGGCGGATCGGGGACGAGGACGTGCTCGTAACCATGCTCCCCCTGCCCTCGTGGTGGCAGGCCGCCGTCCTCGTGGGGACATTGCTATCGTCTTTATCTTGTCGAGCTCTCGTTGGCGGTTCGCTCACCTGTTCCAGGTGACTCCGCTGTGTGCTGTGCGGTGGACGGGGCCGTGAGCTCGGCACGGCATGTCACAGCGGCCCAGACACCTGGTACAGGGACTTCTACCTCCGTCCCTTCTCCCCCGAGAGGCGGTGGGCTCTTTGCCTCCCACGTGGTCTGGCGTGGAGGCCAAAACCCCCAGGCCCAGAGCCAGGCCAGTCTGCCCCCCGACACCCCAGCCCCGTTCCTCGGTGACAGCACCTGGCCGAGCCCCCGAGCCCCTGGAATCAAGAAAATGAATGTCTCAGACATGGTATGATCGTGACTCGAGCCTACCAAGTTCACACATCTCCAGCATCTGCCGTCCGTTCTATGCCGAGTCCTCTCACGGCAGCTCCTGGCGGCTCATCTCCGTTCTGCTGCTTCTGTGTCCCTTTTGCATCTGGAGAACCTCTCTGCACCATGTTCTGTAAACAGAGAGTTGCTTAACCCAACCACGATGGGGGTAAAGAGCCAGCTCCCCACCCTGAGACTCGTAGGTCTTTAGGGCACCCCCAGTGAGCCCACTGTTTCCCTCGAGCCAAAGACCCAGCTCCAGCCCTGGGGGGCTCAGCAGCGCAGGCAGGGGGTGGGGTGGGGGGCCAGCCTTGCCAGGCTCCCAGGCCCGGTGCTGTCGAGCAGGAATGAGCTTCGGGGCCAGCGACCAGGTCTGTCCCTGCCCCCAGCGGCTCAGGGCAGGGACAGACCCAGTCCAGAGGTGTCAGCTGGGGCTGAGGACCCTTCCCACAGGGGTATCTGGGACCCCCAAATGGCACTGAGGGAATGGTGGTCCTAAGTGACCGAGCTGGGGCTCCACGATGCTGGGGGGGGCTGGGGTCAGGTCTCCCACAGGAGACTGGACGTTCCTGACATCAATCAGGCGGGAAGAAGGGGCTGCTGGGACGGGAGGTGACTCGGAAGGCGGGCCCTAAACTGGTGAGGAGCTGCCACCTTCTCTGGGCGTCCCCGCGTGGGCGCCTGGAGCCTGCGGGTTGGGAAAGGGGGTGCCGAGTGTCACTGGCCAGGGAGAGAAGCTGAGCCAGGTGAGGGACAGTCATGGGCAGCCTGAGGGTTCTGAGACCAGCCATGTCGGTGGCAGTTGTCAGTTACTCTGTTGATGTTCCTTTTATTTTCCAAGGCCTCCTGGGACACCTCGCTCACGGTCCAGCGGGTCTCGGCTGGGCTGGGGAGAACGGAGGAGGGGTCTGCATTTGGGGGAGGGGACGTAGGTCAGAGAGTGTAAGGAACGAACGGGGCCTTGTGACCCAAAACTGTGATGACACTAGGAAGGCCCTCTGGCCCCCAGGAAGGGGGAGATCTCAAAGCAAGCCTGCCACAGCCCCCCAAGGTGGAGAAGTCCCCCCGCCACCCCAACTGCCAGCTCTGGAGAGGCAAGGTGAGGATTTACTGAGGACGCTGGTGGAGCAGGCACAGCCACCGAAGCGACTTAATCCCTTCTCTGTGGTTTTCCTGCCCAACGACCGACCGGTGCCCTGTGGGTGCACCTGTGTCAGGGCTTCCCCTCAGGGCAGAGGGAGCCAGCCAGTCGGGGGCCGAGAGAATCTGTCCAGGAAATCCCAAGTTCAAACACCAGGAGGACCCAGCAGGGAGGGTCTCAGCAGAACTGGGGCGCCCGCGACCGAGTGTGGGATTTAGAAACCTTCACCTGTGTCTTCCACTCTCCCTGGCCTCACTTCCCACCCCCGCCCCGAAGCACCCAGGCTCCCTGAGGGTCCCCCGTCAGGGCGTCTGCACCTGCCTACTCGCCCCCAGAACCCGCCCCCCACCCCCCAACAGAGGGCCCCTTCATCCGGGTCTCTGCTCAGGGATCCCCTCAGAGAGAGGTCGCGGAGCAGCACCCCGCGGAAAACAGCAGCTCTCGTCCCCCGAAACCATCTTCCCCGGGACGTGCCTGTGTTTATCTGAGGGGGCCGCCTGTTTGTCCCCGTAGGATGTCTGGCGCGTGAAGGCAGAAACTGTTCTGCTCCCAGTTCCGGGGCTGTGAGCAGGGTCTGCCCAGAGCAGAGCCTCAGCTCTAACTATCACAGGCGACAGGTGTCGCCCGAGCTGCTGCCGGAGGTCTCTGAGACGGGGAGTATCGGGCTGGCTTACGGGGGGCGGCAACGTGGCAGCGGCAATACGGACGGGGACAGGTCTTTCCACCGGGTCCTTGAGGACTCTGTCACCCGCCCCCGCCCCCCTGCAGGAGAACCCAGCCCTGCCCGTGTCCCTCGGTCACACCACACGCGTGCCCGCCTCCCAGCCTCCTTTCCTCCTCCTCTGCGTTCCGAAATCTCGTTCTTCCTCTTTTCAGGCCAGAACGGGGGTCACCCTTCGAGGGCCAGCCTGAGCGCTCACACCTTTTTGTAAAAACCCTTTTGGATCGAACAGAACTAATAATATTCCTTTCCCTTGGAACCCAGAGCACTCCTTTTTTTTTTTTTTTTTTTTTCATAAGGCAACTAAAAGCAGTTTTCACAATGAAAGCAGGTTTCAGAAACAAGGCTGTGTCCACCTTAGGGCGGTGGTGAGGTCCTTCAGGGTGTGAGTGGGGGAACTGGCATCTCTAGGACGTCGCATGGACTGAGAGCTGGGTGAATGTTTGCTTAAAGGAATAAAGCTGACATTATTCTCTGAGAATTAGCAGAGAGGCGGGGGAAGGGAATGAATTACCAGCACTGGGCTGGTAATGCTGTCACACACTTTATCTCTCCAAACACACATTCCCCCCTCACCCCACCCCACCCCACCCCAAAAAAAACCAGTAATCTTACAGGGCGTGCATTACCATCCTCGTCTTATAAATGAGAAGTGGGGTGAGCTGCCCAGGGTCACACAGCTAGTTCAATACGGAGCCAGGGTTTAAAGTCAGACTTACGTATTTAAAGACAAAAGTGACTTACACTCAAGTTAGTTATTTTCCCCCGTATAAATTCCGTACGGAATTCTAAAGATGACACAGCTGGATATAAGCAGGCGTGGCTTTGTAGACCTGATTCTGACAGGCCAAAGGGTAAACAAGTAAAAACAGGACGTCCCTGTCCCCCGGGAGGAAAATAGCTTTTATGTCCTCTTTTTTTTTGTTTGAGGAGTCTCTGACCTCTGCCCCCAGATGAATCAAAACAATCGGCCACAATGAGTTCCCATAAATTGGTGATGGCCGATTAATGTTTTTTTTTTTTCTGGAGGCCAGAGCAGCTGGCCACCAACGACCCAGAGCTGAAAAAAGGCAAGAGAGTTTATTTATAGCAATGATACCGGCTGATTGCGAGTATTCGTAGGCCAGTTAAAGCGATTCTAGAAAACCTTAAAATTATTGAGTTCCGTAGCTATCAGTTGAACGTGTATATATTGAAAACCTCCACTGAAGCTAAGAATAGCAAAAGCAAGAGGATTGCCCTGGAGTGATATCTTAGCACGAATTTAGCTCTCTGCATTTAGCTGGGTCCCTAGAGAAATAAAGCTTCACAATAGTTTAAATGAAATTTAAAAAAGCGATCCATAAAAAAAAAAAAAAAAGCATCTTTCAAAATAAGGTACTCTGCCATTTAGCGGTACTTACCAAACATGAAAATGGTCCTCCAAAGCATTTCCACGCCCTCCTTAAACTACACGCTTCCCAAGTGAAAACTGACGCAGTCTCAAACTGCCCTGCTTCTTTGCAGAAAATCAGGTGAACGAAAATGTGTCACCTACAAACCCGAAAATAGAAAAACCTTTCGGGACCTAACAAAACATATAAAAGAAGGGTTAGATGTAGGTATTCTACACAAGTACAGTGTGGTTTTTTTTTTTTCCTCCCTTCGAAGAAAGTTTTCTTCTTTTACTGACAAAGGACATTAAATGCTTTTTCAATCGAGATTTTGAAAACATAAAAGAGTAAACGCAATAAAAAGAGCAGAAAAGGAAGACGTTTGCCTCACGGATCCTAGTGATAGTCGTGGCTAACGTGTGGGTGTATTTACGTTTGCTCTGTTTCGTTTCGTTTAAGTTTGGGTTTTCTTGTTCCTGTGTTTGCTGTTAGTTATTTGCCCATCCCCCCTCTTTTTTTTTTTTTTTTGTGTGTGTGTGTTCTAAACAGTGCGGGTGACCTGGCAAATGGAGGTCAGAGGACGGGCAGGAGGCTGAGCCGCCATCACCCGTGCTGTGATCAGAGGTGGGTTATTTATGTCTCGTCTCCAGGCCGGATGTTGACACAGGTTGGTTCCGAGCATCTGAAAAAAAAAAAAAAGCAACTTAACCCTCTGTCTACAAAGTTGCACAGAGACAGACCCACACCACCCAGCTTCAAAGTTCAGGGGCCACGTCCAAACCGCTGAGGCAGCCGAGAGCCTCAGTCGGGCTCAGCACCCCGAACGAGGGAATACAGAGTACACACAGATCAGTTCTAGTTCCTTCATCCGCCTATGCCAGAGAGAGGAGGCCCTTTTGGCCAGATAGGGTCAGACAAATTCCCCGAGTCCAAATATCGAGTCCTCGGTTCTGCATTCTCTGCATGCGAAGCACCTTTGTAATGTAAATCTTTGCAATGAAGATCGCAAGGTTCCTTGATGTGACAATGCTCCTGGACATGCAGTGGCCAGAGCCGCACTGTCGTGACAATCCCTGCGTTTCTTTGCCCCTCCTGATCCTCAGGCCACCTTTTCGCTCCCTCCCGACGGTCACAGTCACCATTCAGGTGACGAGCCACAGCCAGCAGGGAGCCTCGTGCTCAGCACCCTGACCTGGGTGAATTTAAAGACGCCCCGGCAGCTTGCCGCTCTGCCTGCTCAGGGCGGCTCTTGCAGGCCCCCGGGGTTATGTGAGTCCCCGTGAGCTGTGCGTCCGAGGTGGGGAGGACAGAGCCTTCCCGGGGACACCGCCTGTGCCCCCCACCCCGGCAGGCCGCTCTGCCCCCACACACCCCGCGGCCGGGCTTCGGGAAGAGGGAGGTCAGCAGGCGTGGTGGACATGACCTCAGGTCCACGCTGCTGGGGACACCCGGATTACAACCGTCTCCAGCCGTGCACCGCATCTGGTCGACGACGGACCACACGTGCGACCGTGGTCCCGTGCTGTTACTGTGGAGCTGTGCGTGGGGCAGCGCTGGCAGCGCCCAGGCTCTGCTGCTGAGCCTGCAGGGGAGACGCAGGGGACGGGCGCGTGGCACGGCGTGCACAGGTCCCCGGTGACACACCGTCACCGCCTCGGCCGGCACGGTTCCTCTCCGCTCGCCCGCTCAGCCGCCCGGGGCAGCTCTCTGGTAAACATTGTATTTTCACGGCACCCTTTCTACACTTAGATAGGTTCAGACTCACCGATGCTGTTGGTGTCGGCACAGTAACCTGTCCGACAGGTGTGCAGCGCGGGCGAGGCCGGCTGCGCCGTGCGGCCTCGGCGTGCGGTGGGCTGACCACCGTCTAGGTGCGTGTAAGCGCACGCCAGGACGCGTGCTCGACAAAATCGCCTGCAGACAAGGTCGCCTGCTTCTCAGAACTTCTCCCCGTCATTACGCGGCAGAGATGCCCGTGCGTTTGTGTCGGGTCCGGATGAGAGTAGCCGTCAGTCAGGGCTTGGGGGAGGTTTTGTTCCTTCTGCCCCGTGCAAAATGGTCCCGATTCATCACATGCCCTGCCTGGCAGGCATTCGATGCCACCTGGGCGTGATGGCCACACCTGCACTCTGACCACACGAGGTCCAGGGACAGCGGGACAGGGACTAGATCCGAGCGTTGCCAGCCTCCAAACCCCTTGGACAGGACGTGTGGTAGCTGCGTCACACCCCATCTCCCCGTCCGGGGCGGTGAGGAGCGGGCAGGCCAGTCGGGGACAGCTGGGTGATGGTGGGCAGGATGGAGGGCCTCATGGGGGCTTTGGGGACCCTGGCATGAATGGTGCCCTGGGAAGGACTTCTAACTGGGGGTCTAGGAGAATGGGGACTGGGGTGGAAAAGGAGCTTCCACTTACTAAGTATGTACTGTACCCAGGACTATGAAAACACAAAGCCTGTGGTTCGACCTGCTCAGCACACACGTGTGATGCTCTGGGCTTGGTGGCTCTCCGGCAGACCCTGGGGGGACAGCAGCGAACACACCTCCAGCCCCCGCTCCCACGGAGCTCACCCTTTACTCTGGCGCAGACAAGAAAGAGCAGGACGAATGAGTATGAGGCGACAGGAGAAAGAGCCCCATCCCCCCCAAGGGAAACCTGAGCTACCTCATGGGGTCAGGGAAGGCCGCTGGGGCCGCTGTGTCCCCTCTGGGCTGAGGGCACAGTCGGGCACAGCCGAGGGGGCGGGTGCTGGGCTGTCTGGGAGGCCCAGGGAGGAAGTGCCAGATTACTACAGGCCACTCTGCATACTTTGGACATCGTTCTGAGCGGGGGTCGATGGGGGACTAGCAAAGCTTTTAAGCAAAAGAGTGACAGTCTCCGGCTTCCGTAGCAATGGCCTCTGGGCAGAGAATCAGACCACATGTGGGCAGGAGAGAGAGCAGGGGGCGCCCCTGACCCCCTGTTGACAGATGACAATGTGGAGACTCAGGAACGTGCCCCGGGAATCTGAAGGCGCCCGACTGTCCCGAATCTCCGTGTGGCCTCCCTTGCCGTGCAGGTGGAGCGCGTGCTTGCGCGTGGGAGCCTGCGTTTCCGCGGCGGCCCCCCGCCCCACGTCCCCGCCCCCCCCACCCATGGCCTTTGGGCCTCCGTTTTGACTCCTCGAGAGTCCCACACTCAAGACCTCGGAACCCAACTTCCCTGGTGCCTCAGAACTTGAACTCAAGGAAAAGAGATTAGCATCTTCTGTGGGTAAAGCATTCTGGATATGGTGACACTTCATTTTTCTTTGTGTTTTATACTTTGCTTCTAAAATACCTGGAGGCAGCTATAAGCAGTGTAAGGCCCATTTCCAATGAGGAGACTTAGGTCCAGAGATATATAAAGTGATTAGTCTAAAGTGACTCAAACGTAGCAGAGCAGGATTTGAACCCCGGTGAGGGTGCTTATACCATAGCCATTCGTTCCACGTGCATTTATCGAGCTCCCACTCTGTGCCAGGCACAGTTCTAGGCTTATGCGATAGCTTAGGGAACACAGCAGGTCACGACCCCCGTCCATGCGGAACTTACAGTTCGTGGAACTCTGAAACTTCAGTGATGTGTCACGGAGGGAAACACGTGGGAGGCGCACCCACAGCAGGGCTGCCATCGTGGGCCGAGCTGCACGGAGTCTCCACGCGGTTCTCTCCGTATGGGGCAGGGAACTGGGGGCCGGGAGGACAGAGGCGCAAAGCCTCTTCCCTGTCCACTCGCAGAGGGAGGTTTGAGGGTTTGAGCCCCTCCAAGCAGATCTGGAAGCTGTTCACGAGACTCTTACCGGTCTCTAGGAGACGGTCAGAGCTGTTTTGTGGTCCAGATTTGGGAAGGAGGCTGTTCTTTCCGGATCTGAGCGGCACCCCCGGAGCTGCACGTTTTGAGGCCCTGTGAGGATCTGGAGGGGGTGGTGGCAAGGACGTGGGAGTCTCGTGGGGGGCTCTGTCAGCCCAGGCACAGAAGGGCTTCCTCAGGGGGTTGTGCGGGCCACGGGTGCCCGAGCAGGGGCTGAAGGACGTGCTGGGCCCTGGGTGACGCCGGCGACAGACGGTGCAGGAAGCTCGTCTCTGGGGACTCCCAGAGACGCCGCACCGACGCTTCAGGAGGCATCTGACTTCCTGCTTCGGGGGGTGGAGGTGAGACAGGGCCTGGAGTCGCTCTGACCGGGACGCAGTGTACACGAGGCGCCTTATTCTGTAGACACAGGATGTGACGGCCGGTGGACATTTGCTGCATGTAATAATCGCACTTTTATTGACAGCAGTCGGGAAGACAGAGACAACAAACACAAGGAGAAGTTAGATCTCAGGGGCTGTTCCAAAGGCCAGACTCCATAACAGGACGCCACGGCCTCACGGACCAGCCCCCCGAGCACCCGGCCTGGGTTGTCCCTGGTCCGGGTAGCCTCTCTCCACACTCCTGCCTCCTCCCCAACCCTCCTTCCGGGCCGACCTTCCTAAAGCCAGTGTCACACCGTGGCTCCTCCACTCTGCAGCCTTTGACGGCTCCCGCACTGCCCTCGGACGGTCCAAACGCCTTAGGTGGTGCACAGCGCCATCACATCCTGACCCCTGACCCCTGACCCTGGCCACCCTCCTGCTCTACAGCCATTTCTCATCCCTCGTCTTCTGCGGCATTATGTGCCAGGCACATCATGACCCAGACACCGCTGAGTGTGCCGACTCCTCCCCTCGGGATGTCCCCCACCTGGTGGCCGTCCCCTCCCGAAGCACGAAGCACGAGCTGGAGCAGCACAGCCTCCGGGAGGCGCTGGCTCACCCGACCGCCCCCCCCCCCGCCCCCCCGGCAAACTGAGCATCCCTTCCTGTCTCCATGCTCACATGTGACCTCGTCCTCTCCAGACTCCGCGGGTGCGCCTGGAACCCAGAGTGGCCTCCGTTTCCCGCTTTGTCCCTGGCTGGTGACGTTCTTGAGGGCTGGACTTGGAGACAGTCACGTCTGCACGCTCAGCGCCTCGCAGAGTCGGGTGCAGAGCGACGATGCCTCCGAGAACTTGTTGAATGAATGAAGGGAAACGCGTGGATGAGCTCTGGGCTGGGCCAGCGTTCCAGAGCCTGGCGAGGGGCCGGCACGGCCTTTAAGGGGACGTCCCAAAAGCTCGTTAATTAAAACGATATATGATTTGAATGCGATATGTAGGTAAGTTCATATTTATGCCCCAAAGCACGTGATGAACAAATCTCAAAATGTTGAATGAAGACAGAATCTATCCCACACGTGCACGACCCCCTTCCCTGACCTCCCCCGAGCCCCCAGCCCTGAGCAGTTTGCTCAGAGGGTGCAACTCCCAGCGGGACGTGCGGAGTAGCTGAGTTCATGCCGGAGAGGGGGTCATGGGCTAGAAAGCCAGGCAAAGGCGAGGCAGACGGTGAAGGTGGCGTATTTATCCGTCAGGCGTCGACAGGAAGCAACTCTGGCTAAACCGTAGTCAGAGAAGGAATATACTGGAAGGGCGTTTGCATGGCTCTCGGCTCTGTCAGGAGGCCAGAGGACAAAATCAAAGCCAGGAGCAGTGGGCCTGGCTGGTTAGGACGTGGCTGCTGGCCCCTGGTCCTGCCCAGGCCGCCATCACTGTTCCCCCCACCCCCATAGTCTGATCGGCCCTATTTACTGCGTCACACGTTCCAGGGTCAATGTCGTGGGCAGAGCGACCAGCTGGCCAGTGGGGGTGGGGTCGTGCCTCGGGTTCAAGACAGGTGAGTGGCAGGATCGTCTTTTGCCTTTTGCGGTGGAAGGTGCTGGACTATAAACCACTACTTCCCACAAGCGGGAGTTTGTCCCAGCTAGAAGAAGGGGCTGCATAGGGGACGACTATCCACGTGACAGCCACATGATCTAGACAAGGCTGAATTTCTCTCTGGGGAGACTGACTGCATAGAGCTATCAAGTGAGATGGGGAACCCTGGAGACCCAACAGGCCTGTATATTTTTGGAAATTGGTGTCACTTTCCGACACGAGTTCTGGTTCTTCTGAAGGCCGGCGGGGCACGTCGGCTGGTGTTCTCTGGTCATTATACATCGTGGAGACGACACGGCCCTTACACTTTCCCAGCACGGTTTCTCTGGGGAGACGTCTTTTTGGGGGTGGGAGTGAGGATTGTCCTACAAACAGTGGTGGGGCAGGGTGGGGAGGTCAGGAGGAGAGAACCAGCTCTTACTAGAACCTTCCAGAGTGCGGGCGCCATCCTGGCCTCACCTCACGGAATGCCCTCAGCAGCCCCCATCGGCTCTGCCAGGGCTAAGTCCGTTTCACAGATGAGGAAACCGAGACTCACAGGAGTTAGGAAACTTGTCCAAGGCGACCCGCGGAGTCAAACGTGCCCGAGTCAGATTCAAACCCCGGGCTGGTGGTCTGTTTCAGGGTCCCTGTTACCATCTGGCCCGTGACCGAGAGAGAGACGTAACGTGACGTCCATCACCAGCCCTCATTTACTCCACTTGTGAGGAATGTGACATTTTCCGTCCATGGGAACAGATGTGATAAACATCGCCCAAGAGACGGACGGCAAAACAGACGCTCTCTCCTCCCGTGGCGATGTGCTGTTTGGGCCCCAGAGTCGTCGCCTCAGCCCGAGAAGCCACCAAGCGAGCCATCCCTGCAGCTCGAGGCCAGGCCCAGGGGTCCCTCCCATGTCCCCATGTTCCAGCCATGAATCCAACCCTTGACCGAACAGTTTCGGGTGTCACGGCTTGGAAGGGGGCGCTGCTCACATGCGGTGGGCAGAAGTCAGGGGTGCCCTGAGCATCCCACGGAGAATGCTCCAGCCCCAAATGTTGGGAGCGCTCCGGTTCAAAAAAACCCTGACCTGGAAGGGTCATCTTACTTCGTTCGTAAAGGGTTTTTTTTCCTTCCGTAATGAAAACTGTTCTGATCATCTTCAGGTCCGTCCCGGATCGTTGGAAGGGACGAGACTGTCTCGCTCTTCCGTCCCGTCTCCAAGTCTCCAAGCACCGCTGGTGCATACACCCCATCCTGCCCGTCCTTCCCCGATGTCTCCCATCCTTTCTGCGTGAGGTCACTCCCTTAGAGTTTGGAAGATGAAAGGGAGAACCACAGGGCGGAAATATTTAATGCGCATCTCAACCGCTTCCCTCGAGGAGGCTGTTAACTAAAAAAACAGCACATCACTCCATGTTCTCAGCGGTCCAAAGGACTTCACGGTAACCTCACTTTTAAAACATCTCCCTCTGTGCCTGGCAGCTCCCGGGAGCCTCCAGTCCTAGCCTGTTCCAGATGGGACTGCCGTTGAAAGAGCGTTGGAAGAGAAGCTGGCGGGAACCCTCGGCCTGAGGCTTGCAGCGTCTCTGTCCCGGAGAAGGGACTGCTGTTATTACAACAGTTAGAGCCTATTCAGAGGTAAGTATGGGATCCTCATTTCCAGCGCTTACTCACATTTTAATTAAACGATTAACGCTTGAAATTTGCTGTTTGCCTCCCTAGAGAACAGCAAGCTTCATTAGGGCTTCTACATTCTAATTGTCAAGGAATTAAAAAACATGATTGCCATGCCGATATACGTGAGCGCGCGTCGAAGATTTTGCTCGGCTCATTAACTCGTGAGGGAACCAGTACAATGTTAGGACGGGTTCAAAGCATCGTCTGAAGGACAGACATTTATATAGTCGGTCAGCAACTGCTGACACGAGTGTTTGCTAATAGTCGCAAACCTTGTCGCTATCCTATAGGGCATCAAAGCGTTATGTTTGGGATCATGTTTTCTACAGGGTAGCAATCAAACGATCTCTACCGGAGGACATTCATTTGCATTGCCATCAGTTTTCTACAATTTTAACTTCTATACCCTTACGAAGTTGTAATCTAGCCTCGTCCATAGAAATATAGTCAAAGGAACCCGCTTCCGCAGAAACCAACAGTTCCTAAAAGGTCCGTTCGATGTCGCCTCTCACGCCCCCACGAGAGTCCCCAGGCGTCCTCTTTGTCTATTTCAAGTGCTGGACAATGTTTTCTACAGGACAGAGGTCAGACTATGTCCAGCTCTCTCAGCCTCTCTGGCCCGGAGCCTCGCAAAACCTGGGGATGGATTCCGTAAATATCTGTGGGATGAAATTTAAAAAAAAAAAAAAAAGTTGGAGATAGGAGTGAGAGAGAGTTTGATAGAGAAGTAGAACAGGAATAATACCTCCATGAAGTCTATTGCCTACGATGTGCCAGGTATGCTGTTTATGTCATTTCATTTAGATATGCAAACGCTGTATTTTGTAGGTGAGAAAAATCACGGTTCAGAGAGGTGACGTATTGATCTGGTGGCTTTGTTTCATGTCCTCTCGAAGGGTATAAGCTCTGGTAGGGCGAGGGTCTCCTTTGTTTTTATTCTCTGCCATGTCTGAGTCTGGCGCACTAAGGTGCTCGAGTAACATCTGTCGAAAGCATGTATGAATGAATGAGTGAATGAATGAATGAATGCGGAAATGGAGTGGCACAGCTAGGATTCATCCTGGGGTCTCCCCTCACAGCTCCTCACATCCCACATCCCGTGCTTTCTCCTCTATTCCTCAGAAAATAGCTGTTCCTTTCTCACTCTCCGGTGTAATTAGCTGGATGGAATGATAATTTTTTTAATGTTGTATTTTTTATGGTTTCCGGTTTGATTGAGATATAATTGACATATAACACTGCATTGGTTTAAGGTATACAACAGAATGATTTGATATATGTCTACATTTATGAAATGATTACCCCGGTAAGTTTAGTTTAAACATGTCATGTCATGTCACATAGTTACAAAATGTTTTCTTCCTTGTGATAAGAACTTGCAAAGATACAAAATAGTATTTTTAACTGTAGTCACCGTGTTGTCCATTATATTCCTAGAACTAATTTACCTTATAGCCAGAACTTTGCATCCTATTCCCTGGCTCCCCAAGCCCCACCTGTGGCAACCATGAATCTGATTTCCGCTGCCACGAGTTTGGTTTTATTCGGTTCCACATCCTAGTGCGGATCATACAGTATTTGTCCTTCTCTGAGTGACTTGTTTCACTTAGCATAATCCCTTCAGAGTTGGATAGGACTATCACCTAACCCCTTCGTTGCTCTGGCAAAAAAAAAAAGTGTTTTAATTAGCAGAAAGTTTACTGGGTTTAAAATAAATATTGATTATAGCTTAGGTAGCAGATAAAGTCTGAAGCAAAAGAGAGTTTTGCAGAGAATGTTTTTAAAAACCATCTCCCAATGAGGGAAATACGCAAGGAGAAAATAAGAGGAAAGGCAGTGTTGGACAAAAGGTTTTTTTTTTTTTTTTCATAAGTAAATTCTGATCAGAGTCCCTGGAGACTAGAAAGTGCGGAGTAAATATTGCTAACTGACTGAGCAACAGACGCCTGAGAAGCCCTTTCTGATGATAAGAAGGCAAAGTACAAATTAGTAGTAGTTTAGAAGAAACTAATACTAGCAATCATTCCCAGAGGGGTAAAACCCTGCTTAGCGAAGATCTAAGCTTTGCTGTTTGTATCAAGTTCAAGTTTCCCGGTGGACCTTTTATGAAATATGATTTAAAAAAAAAAAACCCTGAAAACTGTAGCATCATACACTATGGAATTTTCCTGTCTACCTCCGTCTACAATCTTTCAACAGCATTTAGATGGTAAGAACCTCCCCTTCCTTGAGGAAATGAGACGGAGTATCTTTATGCTATATAATTCTCTTACTTCTGCTGCCCTCCTATTCTCCACATCGTTGGTTACTAAAGGCAAATCGTAAAGACCCGTTTGAGTTCATGCACGTTAAAAACCAAGTCAGCAGGAAAGGCACAGGTGAAAGAAAGCTAGCCCGGCGTGGGGATGAGGCATCTATTTGAAACTCGCTCCAGAAGACGACAGATCCAGCACGTGACATGTAAAACGACCCCCATTAAACGGTGGCTGAGTTTTCCAACTTCTCCCCACGTTTCACGTGAGAACGCCTTGGGCTGGCCTCTTCTCTCTCTTTCCTTCCTTTTGTCCAAACTGGGCTGAAGTACCCTTCCTCTACCTTTGGAGTGTATGGGGGGGGGTGAGGGGAAGTTGGGGGGTCAGTCCAGGCAGCTCTGAGTTGGAGCCTGGGAGAGGGACAAGGTGTTTGCAGCCCGGGCAGCGGCGTTTCAAGGCAAGGGCGCCTCTGGGTGGAGGAGGAGGCGTGGGCGCTGGAGAAGGGCGTGCTCGGGCGAGCGGGACTCGCCGCGCCGCAGGAAATGAATGCAGGCCAAGTCCTGGGGGTGCCCTGGGGGCATCGTGGCCACACGGCCTTGCGGGTCCGTCGCGAGCGCATCCAGAACCCCAGGCTCCTGCGCTCTTTACGACACCGGAGCCGGGGCCCCAGCGGGCCCCCTGGCCGCGCTCAGCCGTCCCGTCGCGGGTGAGTACGCTCAGGGACGCATCGCCACGCGCGCCGGGCCCCGCGCGCAGGACCCCGCCCGCGCCCCTCGAGGGCAGGCGCCTCTCCCCGCCCGCCGCGTCCCGGGGCCCCTCCGGAAGCCTTCCCGGTGGTCCGCGGAGCCGGCTCCTGCACCCTTCACGAGCCGAGCGGGGCTGCGCGGGGCGGGGGCGGCGGCGGCGAGGACCCCAGCGGGAGCTGGACCCCGCGCGCGGTGAGTGGCGGCGTCCCCTCAAACCCCCCGCGCCCTCCGCTCCCCCCGCCCCCCCGCCAGCGCGGCAGGCCGAGCGCCCTCGCGGCCCGAAGTCTGGGGGGCGGGACCGGGGCGCAGCGGGGGGCTCTTCCTGCGCCCCCGCCCCACGGCAGGTGGCGAGCCCCGAGAGCGGCTGGGGGAGCCGGAGGGGCGCGGGGCGCGGGAGAGGCGGTCCCGGCGCGCGGCCGGCGCAGCTCCCCGCAGGGGAAAACTTTTTTTTTGGGGGGGGGTGGCCCGGCGGGTGCCCTTCCCATCCGCTCCCGGGACGGGAGGGCGGCGGTCGCCGGGGCCCTCGGGACGGTCGTACAGAGACGGGGCGCTGCGCTGGCCGCGGGGCCGCGGGGCGGAGCCCCCGGGGCGGCGCGGGAAGCGGCCGCCGGCCTCTGCCTTTCCAGCGGGGGCGCACGGCGCCCGCGGCCGCAGCGGAAGGGGGACCCCGGGGGCGCCGCCGTGGCGGGGCGCGCGCGGCCCTGACCCGAAGCCCCCCACTCCCCGGCCCCCCTGCGCTCTCCCGGTGCCGGGCGCGGGGCCCCCCGGCCGCCGCGGGGCTGAGCGCGGGGGTGTCCGGTGCGGCCCTGACCCGAAGCCCCCCACCCCCCGGTCCCACTGCGCCCTCCGGGTGCCGGGCGCGGGGCCCCCCGGCCGCCGCGGGGCTGAGCGCGGGGGTGTCCGGCGCCGGCCGGGACAACAAAGGGCGGCGCGGACGCAGGGAGGGGAGAGCTTTGCGCTGCGAGGGAGGGTCGGGGGCCCGGGGTCAGTTTCCCCGAAAGCCGGCGCCGAGCGGGGCCCGGGGAACCTCCGATCCCGGGGGACCCCCCCTTCTCCCCGGCAACCCCCATCCCTGCCAAGCCGGGGACCCGCGCCGCGCTCGCGGGACGGCCGAGTCGCGCGGGCCGCCCCCGCTCTCCCGCCGCCCTTTCTTTTGTGTCCCGCAGCCCGGAGAGGCTCCAGCCGCGGTGGGGGAGAGGGCGGGGGGCGCGGGGGGGAGGCCGGCCTGGCGGCCTCCGGGACGAGAAAGTCGGGGGAACCCGCGCCCCTCGCTTCCCGCCCCGGCAACAGGTTGCGTGCGCAGCTGCTGGTCTGGAGCGAGCTGTCCCAGGGGTCCTGCGGGCAGCGGCTGACCTTGCCAAGATAAGGGGTGTGACTGGGGGCCTGGAGCGCGCCTCTCCGCCCTCCACCCCGCACCCCAACACTGGAGAGGCCAACAACTGCAGTCGCGTGAGGTTGAACCATATGGAACTGTCGTGTTTTTTTATTTTTATTTTTGTGGCTCAAGACTTGACGATAAGCAACTTCCAATGATTCAACTCACCTGAAGGTCTTACTTATTTATTTCTGTGGGTTTCCTCTTTCCATACTCTTGGGAGCTGCCCTGTCCCGGCAGGGTGAGCGTCTCCATGTTCTCCACGCGCCGTTCAGACCCTTTCTGGGCTGCCAGCCGTGGGCTAGGCGCTGTCCCCGTCCCATCTCCAACCGCCCAACACTATTCCAAACCCCACGTCAGAGACGAGCACGCGAGAGCGTGGAGCAGGCGTGCAGCGGCGCCCTAAGTTACTAGCTGCGACTGGAGAGAGACCCCTGCCCTGTTGTCTCTTGAGCACACTGGACTGTTTCTAGAACTGCCTCAGAGGACAGGTTGGAAATAATAAACCTTGAAACCAAATGCTGGTTTCTTTTTCTTTTTCTTTTTTTTTTTAGTGCCCTGTAAAATATGGAAGACACACATTTTGCTGGGGGTGGGTCAGGAGCTGCATCTGAGATTTGTTAAAGGTTGGGATGCTTTGTCACAAACGACAGAAGCCAACTCTTGGGTAATTTGGGGAGAAAAAGGGCTTGGAGACGGGACAGGAAGGCTGGCTGTCCGCGATTCGAGACACCGGACGGGACCCCTGGCCGGTGGACGGCCATGGCCGCCACCGTGAGCCTCTGGATGTGGCTGCTGCCACCGGCTGCCGTCCCTGCGAGAACGAATTAGAAGCAGTTCTCTGCCTCAGTGTGTCTCTCCTCGCACAGGCCCAGGAGCAAGCATCTGATTGGCTGAGCTGGAGCCACCCCCAAGGGCACAGTTCGGGCACCTCAGCCGGCCTCACAATGAGAGGCAGGGCTGTCACCCACAGAGTCACAAAGGTGGGCTCAGAACGCGGGCAGCTCCCGTCACGCCCCAACCACAAAACCCCCGGCGACAAACATCCAGTACGAGGTTCCTCTTAAAAGAAGTTTCATCGAAAGAAGGGAAGAGACGCTGGACGGTCACCATGTTTGCTTTGAAGCCGGGATTTGTGGGAGTGCCGAGCTCCGGGCTCCAGGCTCAGAGTCATGCGAGGTATTTGCTCAACACTCCCGTTCGTGGGCCCCCTTTCCGCAGTTTGAAATCAGTGCATTTGAAATAGGAGCCAGGAATCTACGCCCCCCCCGCCCCCTCCATAAACCAGAAAAATGGTGGCGTGACTTTACTGATTAGTCTGGTGACTGTGTAAGGGGATAGCCCCTGAGGGAGCAGTTTCCAGAACCTGCCAAGTTGAGGGGCCCAGCAGAAAGCGAGGGGCCCCCCAGCTGTTCTGCCGTCCCTGTGCCTCCGGGGACGAGGCCGTCCGCTGTGAGTGGGAGGAAGCAGCTCGGAGCAGACCGGCACCTCTCTGCCGGAGAGCACGGCACTGCGCCTACTCCAGTGCTTGGTACGATGGCAAAACAGGTAGAAGTGACCATTTTGTCCATCCCCCCCCACCCCCCTCCATCGTTTGGTTTCAGCAGCCCGTTCTGGGTGCCTCCTGTGCGCCTGACTCTGGGGGCGCAGAGGTAGGTCGGGGGCCCCGCACAGCGGGTGCGCTGCCAGGTCGGTTCAGTGCTCTATGAGAAGGGCGATTCGGGAGGCTCGGCCTTAGTTCTCGTGTCCTGCGGTCCGGTTTGGGAAGCCTGAGATGTCCTCGGTCGGGATGTGTCACGAACAAGCCAGGCGGCGACTCGGGAACAGCGCAGCTTCTCAAACTGCAGGATGTCTTCAGGATGGGTCACCAGGGGCGTGTGTAAAACGTGCGGACTGGAGCGGGCGGGCGGCGGACGTGGCATAGGGGATAGAGGCTCTGTTCATCCCTCTGGCCACCAAATCAGAGTCGTGACGGACACAAGGAACAGTGGCGGCAACAACAAAAAAAACTCCTGGGATCTAGAAGAACAAGCCAGTCAACTAAGGAGAAATCCAAGAAAGGGCAGGAGGTGGGACAGGGCGAGGACGCAGGGCTGCCCGGTCTGAGCAGCTGAGTGAGAGGGAGGCTGCAGCAGCGGCAGCAGCTGCAGACGCCTCTTAAAGGGGCCGCGTCCACGAGCGGATTTTCGTGGTGATGGACCTGCTCGCTCTGAGCACCAGTGCCGATTCAGCTGTGCACAGGGAGCTCCAGGGCCTTACAGGGTGACATTGTCAGAGTGAGGGCCGAGGCGAGACTCGCTCTGTACAGAAGAGCGGGCGGTATCCACTGTTCCCTGTTGAGCCCTCCCCACTCCCAGTGCAAGGACACTGTGTCACCATAGCCATGAGGTCATCAAATTGGATAACAGAGGTTGCTCTGCTCAGATTCAAGATTCCCTGAAATCCCACCTCCCCCAGCTCGCGGCCCCACCCAAGCCACATCAGGTGCGTCCTCAGCGAGTCAGGTGCTCCTCGCTGAGACTCACGCTGGAGGCAGCTGGCCTCGGTTTCTGGTGTGGCCTCCCGAAGCAACTCTAAGCACAGCACCTGTGGATTGTTCACTGAATCTTAACAGGTGGCCCTGGAGGGGTAGAGGCTTGGGCTAAGTTTGGCCTGCAGCTGAACCCCTCTCAGGACTGTGCCACTGGACACCTACCCACACTAATAAGGCCAGGAGACTTAGGAGCTTTGCTTAATGCATAGAAACAGATGCAGAAAGGCAGCCGAAGTGGGAAGACAAAGAAGCAGAAACCATATGAGAGAACAGCACAGAGATCCAGATAGGATGGGGTCAAGTAATCTCACAGATGCAGAGTTCAAAACACTGGTTATAAAGATGCTCAATGAACTTTTAGGAAGTGCAGATAAATTCAGTGAGAACTTCATTAAAAAAACATAAAAATGGAAAAGGAAATTATAAAAGGAAACCAGTCTGAAATGAAGAACACCTTATCTGAGATGAGAAGTATATTAAATGGAATAAACAAAGTAAATAAAGAAGAGGATCAAATGCCCTATCTAGAGAACAGGAAAGCCAAGGACACGCAATCAGAATGGCAAGAGATGAGATGCCAAGATTATAAAAATACTTTAAGGAGCATGTGGGACACTATCAAGGGTCCAAATATTCATTTGATCAAGTAACTGAAGAAAAATCAAGATGTCAAACAGCTGTTTCAAGAAATAATGATGGAAAACTTCCCCAACCTGGTGAAGGAAATGGACTTAAAACCCCAAGAAGCTCAGAGAATTCCAAAAAATCAGAGATCCAAAGAGGCCCACACCAAGGCACATCATAATTAAAATGCCAAAGGTTAAATACAAAGAAAGACTATAAAAAGCAGCAAGAGAAAAACAGATAGTTCCTTATAAGGGAACACCCATAAGACTGGCAGCTGATTTCTCAAGAGAAACTATGCAGGACAGAAGGGCTTGGCAAAAAAAAATATTCGACAGGATGAAGGCCCAGAATCTACAACCAAGAATAATTTATCCAGCACAGCTATCATTTGGAGTTGAAGGACAGATAAAGAGCTTCCCAGACAAAAACAAGCTAAAGGAATTCATCACCACCAAGCCAGTATTACAGGAAATGTTGGAAGAACTTTTTTAAGAAGAAAAAAACATGTATCCAAAACAGGGATAAAGAATGGTAACAACTACATTCCTATCAATAAGTACCTCACATAGAAAAGAATTAAGCGCTCCAACTAAAGGATGGCATGGATGAGTGGGAAGGAAAACGAGACCCCTACCTGTTGCTTCTAAGAGACTCACTCCAGTTTAAGACACACACACACACACAGACTAAAAGGAAGGGGATGGAAAGACATATTGCTTTGATGGACTTAGAAGGTATTTAAGTCAGAGAAAGATAAACACTGTATGATTTCACTTATACGTGGAATCTAAGGAATACCAAGAACAAACTAATCAAAAACAGACTCACGAATGTCGTGGACAATTTGATGACCGACAGAGGGGACGGAGGTTTGGGGGAGAATGGGGTGAATAGTTAAAGAAGTACAATTTAGTAGCTGAGGGATGGTCACGGGGATGGGGAGCACGGCAGAGGGAATGCCGTCAGCATGAACGTATTGGCTAGGGGGAGGGTCAGGGGAGGGAGGGAGCCATTGGGGGGATCGTTTTACGAACTATATAGAAGTCTAACCGATGTACTGTATACTGGAAACTAATTAAAACAAATGATTTTTTTTAAATGCAGATTAATCGACCTCACCCCTAGAAATTAGGGTTCGACAATCCGCATGTTAAATAAACGCCTCATTTTTACGCCGATGCAGCTGTTGGCCCACGAGCGTTATTCCTGGGTTTTACGTGGGCCGTCGTGAGCTGCTCTCAGCGTGTGGGGCCATCCGCGGGCACCCAGACCTTCTGTTTTTGGCACAGTCCATGAAAACCCGAGATGGAACACTCTTCCTTTTTGACCTGACTTGTATCAACTGTCTCACTAGTAAAATCTAGTGAGACTTTAAAATTTTCTTAAAATCTACTCTGAATTTCAAGAGGGACAGCACTATTATGGAGCACTACGATGTAAAGACATCCGTCTGGCCTGGGAGGCTCCAGGTGCTAACTCGGCTGACACCTCTCCCTCCGCAGAGGTGAGAAGTAGCCTCTCCTTTGGGATGTCCCTTCCCCTGCTGTTTGCCCGGAGTAAGTTTGAACGTCTGTTTATTCATAGCTCTCCCGAGGGCCCTCTGCCTCGGCTCTCCTGCCTTCTAGCTGTCCCTGGCTAGGGCGTGGTGGCATTAGCGGGAAGTCAGCCTTTCTTAGCAGCTGAGCCTTTAATCCTCCCGGCTTGCTGGGCTCCCTGCCTGTCCTTCAGCAGAACACAGGACGGGATGCTGTGCGGTGTGACTGTGTACGTGTGTGTGTATACACGCACAGTGATGCGGGTGTGCACACCTGCCTCCTGCTCAGAGCAGCCCTGTCCTACCGACAGGCATCTGTCCTTTCGCGCCTTCCTCCCACCCCGTGCAGCCCGGAGACCTGCAGAGAGGAGAGGACTTTGTACGAGTGACAGGCTTTGTTTTCTTCCTATTTGCAGACCGAGCAGAGCACTGGTTTCCTATGAGAACCAGTGAGGAGCTGGAGCACCTCAGGGCCAGTCGTTGGCAGCAGCTGTGCCCGGCAGGGACATTGCTCTCTGGGAACAGTCCCCAGGGTCCTGGTGTGTCTGTGGGTGAGACCTAGAGCCGGCGCAGAAGGTTGGGGTTAGTGAGGTTGGTACTGGGAGCCACTGGGGAATCTAAAAAAAAAAACAAAAACAAAAAACAACCCATGATTTGAAAAAGGGAGAGTTTCGGGTCATTCTCTTGTTAGCTGTGTGCAGAAGTCACTGAAGTGGACGGGACTTAGCAGATGAGGCCACATGTCAGGGGATTCAGTGTGAATTCACATCTTCATTCAAGTGGCCCGTGAAGTCCTCCCTCCTCCTCTGACTTGGTGGGAAACAGGCAGCGGGGCCCACTGCCCTCTCGTATGGTGTGTCCCTCCCTTTCTCTATGGTCCCTCCCCCCTCCCCCCAGTCTCATGGTGCGTGTTTCAGGGGCACCCGTGTCCTCATTTTGACAGTCAGCGTGTGTCTGCTATATACATAAAGTCTGGCGTGGCTCGATGCCAGTTCGGAGAGGACGGGCAGAGCACCGCGGTCCCTCTGGGAGGCGCTGTTTGGGCTCACGTCGCCTCGTGTGACGGCGTGAGCGACTCAGCTCTCTTGGCCTGTTTACTTTTATATTCAGCAGCACTTAACGGAGCCCCGACTGCGTGGCCCTGCCTGTGTTTCGTTCTGGGGACAGACACATGGAAGAACGAGGTGCACGCTGGGCATTCTCAGTGGACGCGGGACCGCTAGCTGCTTTTAGGGTTCCTGCTTCTCCCTCTCCCCAGGGCTGAGTGAGAGACCCCCGCCCCAACTCTGTCCTGCCTGTCATCGCCTGGACGACCCCTCGTGGTCCAGGTGGTTGGTTACCTGGGGCGAAGGTTTGCATCGCAACTGCCTAGTGAGCACGTGAGAGAGACAGGTGCCAGCATCACCTGGCCTTAAAGAGTGGGATCCCTGTCCTGGAGGCCGTGTTTTTTCTAAGTCCGGCTTGCGGGGGGCACGTTTAAAATGAGACATGAGTAGAACAAAGGCAGAGTGAGATACAGCGCCAGAGAAACCTGCCTTCTGTCGCCGGGCACCTCTGTGCAGAGAGCGGCCCGGTGTCTACAGCGTGGGCTCTGGAGGCAAGTGGCTGGGGTCCAAGTCTGGCCTCATCATTTAGCCAGCGGTGACCTCGAGCAAGCCGCCGAAAGCCTCCCTGCATCGCTTTCCTCACCTTGTCAGACGGGGTAATGCCTCAGACAGGGCCCCCGCCTGTAAAACAACGCACGACCCTGTCTGGAATATAGTAAGTGCTCGATAAACGTCGGGTTCCAAGCCCTCGCCGCCGTCCCTGCACCCGCCGGTGTCTCCTGAGCCGGGAAGAGTGTGCATCCTGAGTGTGGCCCCGCGTGTCACGTCCCTGTGGCTCTGAGGCCGCCTGAGAGCTTGCTTCCCCGCCCGCCCCTCCTCGGCTTAGGCTGCAGGGCTCACTCTGACACTGGCTTTGCAGCCTCCCGGGGACAGCTCCCGGTGCAGGCAGGCAGCCTGCTGTGTCAGTGACCCGCTAACCCCTTCTCTCCCCGCCAGGCATGCTGCCTTGAGCCGCTGACCGCCCCCACCCCCCACGCCCCCCGTGGACATCCTGCATGCCAGCCCGGCCTGACAACGGAGGACGCCACAGACCCGGTCCTCCCCGCGCCTCTTCCGCCCAGAAGAAGCACGCGCTCCTGACTTAGCCACGGCTTCCAGAACCTCTGCGGCGGGGGGCCCCCAGCTCCACCTCATGTCCGGGGCGGCTCGCTAGCTATGGCCCCGATGCTCGGCTTCTTGCTGCTGCTGCTGCCGCCGCTGCTCGGGCTGTGCGGGAATACCATGTCGGAGGGGCCGCCGTCACCCGAAGGGGCTTCTTCGGACGTTCTGGAGTTTCAGCTCCGGCAAGTGGACTACGAGACCGAAGACTCTTATAAACCTGGACCCATCGGCGTTCTCTTTCAAGTGGTGCACGTCTTCCTCCGCGTGGTGCAGCCCAACGCCTTCCCCGAGGGTGAGTGCCAGCCGCGGGGACAGTCGGGGTGGGCCTCCCAGCTCGTTCGCGGGCACATGGGCACGCGGGGCAGCCTTGTTGTGTTAATGACAGCGCGGTCAGCACACAGGACGGTCAGTGGCCTGAGGCATGAGGGGCCAAGCGACTGGATCGCACAAGAGCAGAAAGCATTTAGAGAGAAGTTAGGAAAACGTGTACCAGACTTAACAGGTTGTCAGAAATGGGAGTATAAGAAATGCAATCAAACTGTGTTGCCATGTTGGTTTTCCAATTCTTTATCCTCTTCTCCTTCCTTTCTTTTTTTTTCTTTCTTTTTTCTTTTTTCTTTTTTTCTTTTCTTTTTTCTTTTCTTTTCTTTTCTTTTCTTTTCTCTCTCTCTCTCCCCCTCTTTCTTTCCTTCTTTCCTTCTCTTTCTTTCTCTCTTTCTTTCTCTTTCTCTCTCTCTCTTTCTCTCTCTCTCTCTCTCTCTCTCTCTCTCTCTCTCTCTCTCTCTCTCTCTCTTTCTTTCTTTCTTTTAGCTAGAGCCATACATTATTCTCAAGCACATACCAAAGATAAAAATTAGGGTAAAAATGCAAACCCTCTCTGTCGTCCAAATAAGAAGTTAATCATTGCCTCCTGGCTTAAAACTTTAACTCTCCTCCACCCACCACACGAAGTGCACTTTTCACATTGCTTGGGGCAAGGACAAGCCTGACCCAGCTGCCCTGCCCGAGTAACTGACTGGTGGTTTCAGTCGCAAGCGTCTGTGGGGAGAGGGGAGATGGCGTTTGTCAGACCCTCCGTGGCAGCGTGCTTTTATTCTTCGCACGTTCGGTCACTGACTTGGCTTTGACGCCATCGTCTGCCCCCTCTTCTGTACTTGGAGTCCTCGGGGGTACGCGTTTCCAGGAACGAGAGTAGGAAAGTGAAAATGGTTTATGAGAAGTGTCTGCTGCTGGGGTCTGGCAGTCCAAATTTGTGTTGGTTTGGTTTCATGTTAGAGCTATCCTGAGCTTGTTCTGTAAACTGCAAAGATTGAGCCCTATCACGATTACGAACAATTATAAAATTCGTAGCAATCTTTATTATCTTCCATAGTTGCTTGGCTATTGTTAAGAAGAGGTGTGTGTGTGTGTGTGTGTGTGTGTGTGTGAGAGAGAGAGAGAGAGAGAGAGAGAGAGAGAGAGAGAGAGAATTTAGTGGACTTCAGCATTTGTTTATATTATGGGCAGTTTATACGTTTTCATCAAAATATGTTTATATGGAAGTTTTTTTTTATACTCATTGGCCTGAGGTTAAGCCATTGAAACAGTTCGAAGGGTAGTTCTCAATTTCTTTGTGAAGTTTAAATTTTCATCTCATGAAATAAATCACTCTGAGCCTTATTGTCATTGAAGAAGATCCTGAAGACTCCTGCTTACTGCTTGTGTCATTTCTTCAAAGACTAAATGTGGTACTCCAAGAGACAGAAAGAGAAGGGAAACTCTTTTATTTATTTACATTGACTATAGATTCAGTTTCCAATAGATACCTCTTTATTTATTTGTGGTCTTGATATAAATATTATTGAATAAACAAATATCTACTAGTATTTTCTACTTGCTTTTTTTTTTTTTTGGTAAAGCGTAGAATTCAGTTGTTTGATATGAATTTACAATGACTTCTTCAAAACCTGTGTGAAGCATCCAGGTGTCAATCTAAGGCATTTCATGTGATTAGTTAATCCTATAATCTCTTTCCATATGTTGTTTTATTTCTCTTTCTCTGGATTTCAGAGGAAGGCTTCCTCAGACTTATTATGTAAGGGAAAGCACTATTTTAAAAAGCCTGTATTCAAATGGTCAGGTGAAGATACCTTGCTCCCAGCGCATTCTAAGATATTGAACTGCAACGTCATTATTAGTCTAGAAGGAGGTGTCAGCAGAATTTAAACCCTAGTGTAATCTGAGGGAATTAGCCTTGCATGTCCCTTGACCTTGTTACATACTTATTACCGAAGAGAAAGAAATTCCCAAAAGTTTCAGCAGCAGACCAGAGCAGACCAGCACTGCTACCCCTTTCGAAATACAGTTGTGAGGTTGCTTAAAGAATATAATATTGAATTTAGCAGGTGACATCTTAGGGTGTTGTTTTCTTCTGCCATCCTATTATTTATAGTCTTTCACCCTATTACTAGATTTTATAACAGGCTCAGAGTAACTATTAGGTGCTTTGCGACATAAAGGGAAACATAGGAGACAAGCAGGGTTTCTCCATTTGGGGCCAGTGCCTCTCATGAGCATCAAATCGTAGGTAGATGTTAATGAGAGAGAGAGAGAGAGAGAGAGAGAGAGAGAGAGAGAGAGAGAGAGAGATGGATTCCTTAACTAAATTAATACATTAACCCAAACAGTACCCCCCTGGGGTAACACAGGGTGTATGTCTTTCATCTGGAAGACTAGAAGTGTTTTGAACGCAGAGTCCCCGTGCAGGATCGGAAGAGCGAGAGAGGGCCCTGGTGTCTGGGCTCCCTCTTCTCATGCCATCGGACGAGGCAGTTTTCCACTCTTGCATCCTGTGTTCAGTTAACCGAAGTGTTTTCTGCACTTGGAACTCTCTAACGAGGAGCACATGTTGCACCCTTATAAATACAAGACGGAAAGGTCTCATTTAGCGGGGACTCGAGACAAAGGCCGACCTAACTTCCTGGGAGACGAACATAGATGAGCTTCGAAAAGACCAGGGAGACGATCGGCTGTGACAGAATGTGCTCCAGAGGCTGGTGTGGGAGTTTGTTTCGCAAAGACCCGCCCTGGTCCAAAGCTGCAGGGGTGATGACAGTGTCCCCGAGTAGAGAGTGATGGCTTCCATTTGGGAGGAGGCATTTGTTTGTTCATTCCGTGTAGGAAAGGCGTGGATGGCAAGACAACCGGAGGGGATTGAGGAGAGGGTCTTCTGGGTGGAGGGAACGGCGTGTCTAGAGAGTGGAGGGGACGGTGGTCCCCGGCGGCCCCCTGAGGCGGGTGTTCGTGGGGGAACGCCGCCAGGGTCGGGGAGGCAGAGCTGGAGGACCCTGATGGACAGACAGTTATGCAGAGGGAAGGAAGAAGCTCAGGCAGCGTAAGCAGAGTTTTCATTCACTGGACGAGCATTTAGTGAGAGCCTCTGCCTCGCGTGGTGCACCTTGCTGGTGCGGTGAGCCAGGATGGGAGGCGGATCGGGTTTGGGGAAAAGAATCTGGCCGTAGCCGGTAGGATAAGTCACGGGGGTGGAGGCTCCTGCAGTGGTCCAGAGGGAGGTGGTCCAGAGGGAGGTGGTCCAGAGGTGGGCCGTAAGGAACTAACTGGGAACGAGACAACGATAACGGGGGAGGTGGAGACAGGATCCATTTTACGTCCAAAGGACTTGGTTCAAGTCTTAGCTCTTGCCTGTTACCCCCGTGGCGATTTGGCCAAATCCTTTCATTTTCAGAGCCTCTGTTCTTGTAGGTATCACATGATTATAATCACAACGTACGTTATAGCTTTTATCCGTGACGCTTCAACGAGACGGTGCGTGTAAAGCCAGTGTTTAAAACCATGCCCGAAAGGCACCGAGAAGAATCTTCAGTAAACGTGGCTGCTGTTTGATATTATTTGAGAGGCAGAGTTGGCCGACGTTCCTGCCAAGAATGGTGTCAAGAGGGGACGCGGGGGAAGAGGAGGTGTCTCCGGGAAGGGTGGTGAAAATGTCCTTGCTGCTGCTCCCTAGGGAACATTCCTCACACGAGGCTGGGCTGTTCCATTCCTTGGGAAGTGGAGCGGGCTGCGTCTCCCGGCGAGCCCCACGTAGCAGGACCGGGTCCAGAAGCCAGGGCTGGGGTGTAAGGCCAGCGTTCTGAGCCGTCTTTCCTCCCCCACCAGAATATCTGCATCTCGTGATGTAGATATTCTCGTGTTTCTCTGCCTCTTCCTCTTCCCCTGCCGTCCCGAGGGCCTGCTGTAAGGGGTGCTTTGCTAAGTGTCAGCTCTTTGGATCTCCCAGCACCTTGGAGAGGTAGATGACGGTGGCGGTTGGTGGTCTTATTTCTATTTGTTATTTCCCCCTTTTACAGATTGGAACACTCAGTCAGACAAGATTACATGTTCAAGGTCACAGCTAGCCAGTGGCAGACTGAGAACCTGTCTCTAGGACTTGGCTATCTCTCTTATAGTCCACAGCTTGGTTTTTTTCTTCCCCAGAGATTACTTTGTAGATCATTCATTTCCCTTATAGTGCTTTCAAAATGACTATGGGTTCCTACGAAAATAGTCACCTTTGCGGCATTAAACGTGTGCGTGGTGGAGGATTATCTGGTCTGGATGGATCTCTTTGAGTCTGGTGTTATCTGTGTTGCATTTGGCAGAAATCGTGACCCAGATCAGAGCCGTCCTAACAGAAGAAGTGAAAAGGAAAAAAAAAAAAAGTCTCTTCTGCGTTTATTTTTATAGAAATTCCCTAAGATCATTGTCTTCTCTGTTGTGGTGTGTTCTTAAGTTGGATATCAGGATGCTTGACCCGCTTCTAACAGCGTTTGAAGCTAATCTGGTTTGCTCCTTGGGCTTGGCGGGTGTGGGAGAAGAGTCGGGCAGCGTGGGGACAAGGAAGAGAGGTGAGCATGGCTTCTGTGGAGTTCGGGGGGCCATCGGACTGTCACGTCTTGCAGGCGTTCCCTCTGATGCAGCCTGCAGAAACCTGTTAGCTAAGGCAATGTGCAACAGAAAGGACTCCTCATCAGAACTCTAGGTTCTGATGGGGCTGGACCTCGCTCCCTGCAGCCTCCGCCTTGCCCTTGGCTCCTGTCTGCACGGAACCCCCTTGATCCTCCTCCTAGCTCTCCCTGCCCCGCAGCCCGGCACCTCCGCTCCTCCTGCTGTCTTCGGGGTGGAGAACCAGGCTGCCAGCGTTATAGGTTGCAGTCCCGTTTCCTAGAGAGTGGCCGGGCGTTCTTTCTCTTTCCGTGCCCAGTGCCAACTCGAGTCCTGCCTGGGCCAGTCACCAGACAGGAGTTCGTCGAGTCAACGGCCAGGGTCACGACCTGTGGGCCTGACGCCGTGGGACCACGTCTGATGTCCCACGTGGCATCACAGGCAGGGCAGGGTTTCCCAGGGAAAAGGGTGGCCGGGCGGACAGCCCGGTCGATAAGTGTGCCTGTGCCAATGTCCACACAGAACCAGGATGCGAGGTTGTGTCCAACGCCGCAGGTTCTTAGTTCGAACAAAGCCAGCACTGTCCTTTAGATCATGTGACTGATGCTGGCCATGGGCCTGGCCCTGTAAGGTCACGGAGGGAAATAACGAGCATCTGCTTTCCCTCACTCCCCGGTGTCACCCACACGGGGCAGGCCACGGCTAGCATCTCTTTTCCATCCCAGTGGCTAGAACAGCAAACAGCTAGCACGTGCCTGTGTGCAGGGATCTGAGCCGCTTGCCCTGTGTGGGCTGGGTGCTGCTGTTGTTCTTAGTTGGCAGCAGGCTCGGAGGGTCAGCTGACCTGGCCGGTCTGGTCAGTGGCACAGGCAGGGTCTGAGTCCAGACAGGCTGGCTTTAGGGTCCAAGCTCACAATGGCTGTTTTTTTTTTTTTTTTTTTGCTGGTAAGAAAAGTGAGACTCAGGGTGGTTAAGGGACTGTTGCAAGGTCACACACACTGAGGGCCAAGTAAGTGGCCGAGCCGGGGTTTGGCCCAGAGCCCCGTGGCACCCAAACCCGGGCTCACCCCCAGCGCTCCACACGCCTCCGTGGACATCTGCTGAACTGATTGTGTTTGTAATCCAGCAACCCATGAGTGCGAGGCGGGGTCGGCCGGCTGGTGAGGCCCCTCTAATCCTCTGAGCTCGCCTTCCGCTGTGTGGTACAGTTTTCTCAGCTGACTGAAAAGCTGGTCCTTTCAACTAACTGCATCCCTGTAAGTGTGTCTGCACAGTCCTGCCGAAAGGCGCTTCTGTCTTTCTATGCGTGAACAAGAGAGGCAGGCTGCGTCCTTCTGCGAAGGGTACGCCTGACTGGTTCTGGGAAGACACAAGAAGTGATACTGCAGGAAATGAGAGACTGAGTCCAAACCTAAGTGAAGGGAGAGCCCACGCCCCAGCAGCTGCTGGGCGAAGCCAAGGGTGAGTAAGCATCCCTTGTCCACCAGGGCTGAGTGGAAGGGAAGCCCTACAATTTGCAGTTGGAGACGCAGCTGTGAAGCGTGTTCTGTGCAAGGCAGAGCCGGGTCAGGTCCACAGAGCAGGGTGGACACTGCCGGGAGAGATGGGCCCTTGGTGGGCCTGGCGCGCAGCCTCTGCTTGGCTGGGGTCCAGATTCGGAAATGGCCCTCCCCACCGCCCCCACGCCTGAGCCGCCGCCTGCGTCCGAATCCCGGCTCTGGCGGTTACTAGGCTCTACGACCTTGGGCAAGTGACTTAAATTTTCCATTCCATAGTTTTCCTTCTGTAGAGTGGAAATGACATTGATTAGTACGTTTGGGGTCATCGTAATACTTCAATACACTCGGTGGTTGAAAACAACCGACATTTATCCTGTCACAGCTCTGGGGGCCAAGGCACTGCCCAGGCCGTGCTCCCTCTGAGGGCCCTCGGGGACCATTCTTTCCTCTTCCAGCTTCCAGGCTCGTGTGTGTCCCCTGGCTTGTGGCTGCTTTACTCCAGCCTCTGCCTGTCTTCGCATGGCCACCATCGGGGTGTCTGGCTCACACCTCCCTCTGCCTTTCTCTCGTAAGGACCCCCCGTCACTGGAGTTAGGGCCTTCCCTACATCCGGGATCATCTCAAGATCCTGAACGGAATCACATCCGCAAAGATCCTTTTCCCAGATGAGGTCGTAGTCACAGGAGCCCTGGGGCAGGATTTAAACGCATCTTTGGGGGAGTCACCGTTCACCCCACTGCACTTGCTACATAGTTCGTCAATCTTCCCCAGCAGCTCAGAGATATTAAGGAACGTGCCCAAGGTCCTGTTTCGGAAAAGCGATGGGACCAGTGTAAATACGTAGGGACCTACTGGGCACGAAGCCCGGTGTCGTTTGGCAGAAACGGCATTGACTGGGCTTTCCCGTTCTCAAAAGGCTGACGTCGAGCGAGGAGACCTCGCCTCCACGGTGGGCTGTGATGCAGGGCGGCTGGTCCATGCTCACTGCCAGGTGTGCAGAGTTTGCTCACAGCCGTCCGGAGGAGGGATCAATCACGATGGAGCAATCAAAGAGGTCTTCCTGGAGGAAGGCGCCTTTGAACGGAGCGCTCAGGGTGTGGGAGCATTCAGGAAGGCAGAGGCGCGTATTCCAGGTAGCTCGTTACAGGTGCCCCAGGCAGAGAGGCCTGAGCGAGGCAGGGTGGGACAGGGGCTCGTGGGTACAGCAGTGCGGCTGGAGCCGCTCGTCGGGGAGGTTGTTTGTCCGGCCGTGAGCTGGGGAGGAGCCCGTAGGCAGAGGGGAGGAGGCAGGCTCTGGAACGTCACGCCCACAGGTCTGCGTGGAATTCTGCAGGCCATGGCGTGCGGGCAGCACTCGGTCAACCTCCAGCCCTGGCCAAAGCCGCAGGAAGGAGGCCATGAGGGTGGCGCATGGTGCCCCGAGCTGGTTCCTGGGAATTCTCAGGGCTACTCCAGGTGTGGCTGCTGGACCAGCAGCGTCAGCGTCACCTGGGAGCTTGCTATACATGCAGGTTCTTAAGTCCCGACCCGTATCGACCCAGTCGGAATTTTTTTTTACTTAACTTTGTATGTCGAAGAATAATATGCACGCAGAAGAACGCACCTAAACCTGCAACTTGGCAACTCTTCACGAACAGCACCCACCTGTGTAACTAGCCCTCGGAACAAGTCCACAGAAGACTCTCTTATTTCCTCAGAACCTTCTATGATTGCTCTTTGGCGTCTGGCTTCTTTCGCTCAACATTTTATTTGTGAGATTCATCCATATTTATTGCCTGGAGTGTCAATATTCATTCCCCTTTGTCGTATGCTATTCTACCCTCATGAATATACCCTAATTTATGTGTCCAGCTTTCGGGAATGGCATTTGCGAGGTTTTCAGTCAAGGCCTGATTTAGTCAACTCGGGCTGCTATAAAAAAGAAAAAAAAAATACTATGGATTCTGTGGCTTATACGACAGACATTTATTTTTCACAGTCCTGCAGGCTGGGCGCCCAGGATCAAGGTGGCAGTGGTTTCGGTGTCCGGTGAGAGTCCTCTTCTGGCTTGCAGATGGCTGCCTTCTTCCTCGGCAGACAGAGAGGGGGTGCACTCTGGTCTCTTTCTGGTTTTCCCAGAGCGCTAACCCCATCATGGGGGACCCACGCTCACGACCTCATCTAAACCTAATTACATCCCAAAGGCCCCACCTCCAAGCGCCACTCACTGCTGGTGATCAGGCCTTCGGGAGAGGCATTTGGTGGGGAGCACAGACATTCACTCGATAGGAAGACCATTTGGTGTAACGCTTCTACGAAGATGTTTGTAGGTGTCCCTTAGTGGCTCTATATAACAACCAAATCCTTCAAAAAACAAATTCTTTTCTTGTCCCGAATTTCAAATAGCTCCAAAAGTAGAAGCATCCCTTATTCACCCATCCTCAAGCTTCAGCAGCCTTGTTCTATTTCTACCTCCGCCGACCCCTCCGACTCAGCCCCTGCTTCTTGAACCACATCAGTCTTTCCGTAATTTCCTCCCTAAGTGTTCTTGTACATGTCTCTAAAAATAAAGACGGACTACTATTAAACTATAGGGAGTTAATAAGAATTCTTCAGTATAATCAAAGATGCAGGAAGTATTCCGACCTCTTGACTGTCTCATAAACGCACTTTTTTAAACCGTTTGTTCGAATCGGGACCCAGATAATGCCCACATGCTGCCATTGGTTGTTAAGTCTCTTTACGTCTCTTTTTAATTTATACGATGCCCCTTTGTGTATTTTTTTTCCCCTTTGCAATGTATCCGTTGAAGGACCGACCTCCTTTTCCTGTAGCGCACCCCATAGGCTGAACTTGGCTGGTGGCATCGCTGTGATCTGTTTAACATGTTCCTTTGTGCTCTGCTTTTCCTGTCCACGAGCACGTAAACGATGAGATGCAGGATCACCTGGGGGGGGGGGACAGCTTGTAGATGGTATCGTGCATTTGTATCACGCAGATGTACGTCTGCTTGTCTCTCTCCCTGATGAGAACAGTGCTGACGATCACTGTTTGTATTTACTTATTCATCACGGGTCCAGTCCTTTCAAAATTGTTTGCAAACACGCTCTCGACTTTATTACAACTCTTAAGAAAAAAAAAAAAGAAAACGGGGTACTTTGCAGAGTTTGTAACTTGAATTTTCCCGTAACATTGCGTTGTGAACTTCTCTCCACGTCTGTTCCTAGCAAGGTGTTGGCTACAACCAAAAGGGTTTTTAAAGCAATGAACCTACAATACCCTTTCACTGATCTTTTGATACAGGGCCAAGGCTTAAGACTGTTTTTATGACGGGTTAATTGTTTTGAAGTTTCTGAGATAAACAGCACCCAAAAGTCATCATCTCTATTTTTGGTTCCTTTTGTTCACTTCTTTGAAGTGGGGCGAACTCCTTGGGAACTCCGTGTTCTAGACTTATCGTCTGGTGTTTTCTCCCCAGACTCTCCTGGTTCACCCACGTGTAATCTCATCTGACTGACTGACTGGCTTTTATTACATCTTTACAGCACGTTGGACTTAGTTTTCAATGCTCATTCTTTTTATGGGCCTAGTTCCTCAGTTTGTGTAACACTTAATTACACATTGTGCTTATTATGCAGAGAGGCAGAAAGAGGCTTGGGAACAAACACAGTGTTAACGAGTCGTTTCTCCCCCCAAATTTCATATGTGGAGGTCCTTATCCCCAGTACTACCGAATGTGACCTTGTTTGCAGAGAGGGTCGTGGCTGATGCAACTACTTAAGATGAGGTCTTCCTGGAGGAGAGTGGGCCCCTAATCCATGATGACTGGTGTCCTTACAAAAGGGAGGATTTGGAGACCGATACGGACAGGGATGACAGCCATGAGAAGATGGGAGTCATGCTGCCACAAGCCAAGGAACCTACCAGAAGCTGGCAGAGATCTGGAACAACAGATCCTGCCCTGAAGCCATCAGCGAGCGCTTGTCCCCGTCGACACCTTGATCTTGGACTTCCGGCTCCAAAACTCGAAGACCATACGTTTCTGCTGTTTAAGCCACTTTGCTTCTGGAACCTTGTTACGACAGGCCCAGCAAACTCACCCACCCCAGAAAGCAGATGAATGGAATGAACAGGGGACAAGTGCGCAGGGCCAAGGGCACCCCTCCAGAGAGGGTCCCCTCGCCTTGTGAGGGCGGGCGTGCCGCCCTGTTTTCTGAGGGAAGGGACTTACAGCTGGGTGGAGTTACAGCTCCCCGAGTCTGTACCGTGCATGAATGCATGTGTCAGTCTCAGCTCCCATTCATTCAATTCATGGGTTCAACGCCACGTGCCACAGAGTGAAAAAAGAAAAAGAGAGAGAGAGAAATCAATACTACAAATGGCTTTCTCCACCTTTCTGAAACCGTAGTGTGCAGCATCCAGTGTGCTCCCTGCCCAACTCCAGCACCTACCCCCTCATCAGACACCCCGTTCCGCTGCCTTCTACCCTCACCCAGCGCTTCCCGGCAAACTTCCGTTGTTTCTAAATTTACGACTCTTCTCTTGCGATCCATCGTCTCGAAATACGGTTCCTCTTATCTCAGTGTTTTGTCTCTGCTATTTCTGTCTTATTTATGCCGTTTTACTTTCGCATGCTGAACACCATCTTTTCATAGTTTGCAGTCCTGGATTATAGACACTTACTGGTGCCAGCCACGCCTGCCCTTCGGAGATCTTCCTAATAGCTAAGCTTTTTGTTGTAGGATTTTTGGACTTTTAAGGAGATTCTAACTACCCCCACGCCACCCAATTTCTTTCTCTGAGCAAAGGTTGACTGTTTGCTGTCGGTGCTTCCCTGAAATGCTGTTGAGTCACCAGTACCTCTGAGCCATCAAGCAGGTCTACCCTCAGGGTTTGCTGCTCTGCCTTGAACTGTTCTTCTTGAGCTCATCCCCTTATTGTCAGGCTTTCCATTTCTCCCCACCCCACTTTTGTTCCTCTGTTGTCGGCTGTTAACGCATCTCTGCTTTCTTCCAATCCTAACGTTCCATGTTCCACACTTCACATTAGGTGACCCTCTGGGGGAGTTGCCGTGGGCGGCTCCATTTTTTTTTTTTTTTTCTGTAGAATTCAAAGTGCACGGACTTCGCAGTAGCTATTTCTCTGTCAGAGACGTGAAACTTCCCTTCCAAGATTTTTATTTTTTTACTCTCATGGCAAAATTCAAGTTTATAATTTTTTAGCCAACAAGAACTCCAAACTTAACAATAATTAAATATCTGGGAATAGTTCGAGGGCAAGGGACAGCCGTGACGTGAAGACCGCTTGTACGATTCACACCGAAGACGTCAGGGGCTCCTGGGGACGCCGGATCTGGGAAAGAAGAGTTTTGAATTGAATCCCAATCATCAGATGAGTCTGTTTATATACATCGCTTTCATGCTCAATGCTTATTAAAATAATTAAAACTAAGTGTATTTTTACTTTTAGATATAAAAGCGATATGTGTGCATAAAAGGCAAATAACACTCAGAGGTGACGATTGCTAACGAGTGTCTTGTGTAGTCATTTATTCACTCATTCACTCAGTGGGTGTTTTCCATGTGCCAGGCTCTGCTCTAGGCTTTGGGGAACAGACACCCACAAAACACAGACACACACAAACATACACAGACACACACACACACACCCCATGCACACAACACTCACACACAACATACACACAACACTCACACACACGACACTCACACACACAAACACTCACACACACACCACTCACACACACACCACACAACACTCACACACACAAACACACAACACGCACACAAACACACACCCACCCCACACACACAACACTCACACACACGACACTCACACACACAAACACACAACACTCACACACACAAACACTCACACACACACCACACAACACTCACACACACAACACACACACCACACAACACACACACAACACACACACACAACACTCACACACACATTTTTTTTCCTCAAAAGGAATTATTTGACACTCTCTTCTGCTCCTTGCTTTGAAACCTGAACATGTCTGATGGATTCTTCCAGCTATCCAGTTCATTTCTCTCTGATTTCACAAAATGCAGACAAGTGCAGAGAACAATTTCATTAAAATCCAGAGTGTATTTATTTATTCCCCCAGAATGGACACGTAGTCAGATTGTTTGAAATAAAAGAAAGAAAACATGTTGACAAAACTGGAATCAGATACTACCCCGATCCTCTTTCTCTCCTGCTTTCTCTCCTCCCTTTCTCCTCGGGAGCTATTATTCTCTCAATGCACGTTTTTATGAACTCACTATACATCAAGAGTGTATTGTTTTGTGCATATTGTTTTATGTCTGCTTTTTTTTAAAAAAAGGACAACTTACTGTCATGTTTTTGTTTTCTAGCCGTATTGAAACCCGTGGATTCTAACCATTAATTTGAGCTGCATCTTGATGTCCCATTGTGTGTGTGTGAGCCACATGGAGTTCATCCCTTTCCCTAGCGATGGTTTTTAGGTCTTTTTCCTCATTTTGGTAACTACGACTCAGTGTTCCGTCGATGAGACAAGGCATTTTGCTGTTAGTGATGGCTATTTGGGTTTCCAGGTTTTTTTTTGCCATTTTAAACAGTGCTGCAGAGACCCATTCTTGAATGTATAGATAGCTTTGAGTACTTGGACAAGTAAAACCAACAGGAGGAATCCCAGAAAAAGAATTCTGTGGCACATGATATGTGCACTCAGAATTTCAGTTGATTTACCAGATTGTTCTCTAATTTGCTCACCAATTTGCACTCCCAGTATGAGGACATAAAAATGCCTGTTTTCCCACACTTTTTCTAACCCTGTTTATTAAGACTTTCGTCATTGCCAATCAGACGATAATAGAAAAAAAAGAATCATAGGTTCGTTTGTGAGTGAGTGTGACTCACGAGTGAGTCATACTCCTTTATCCATTTGTCTACTTTATTTGAAAGAAACTCACTGTTCTTTGCCTTTGCTCATTTTTCAGTCAAATTCTCGAAATGTTCCATGTGGGTTTGTTAAACAGCAGCATCTCACCCAATTGAAACTACTTAATTCCTTGAGTAGATAACACACGTACATCTCTCTGAATCTGACGGTATAAAAGGATACGTAGTGGGAAGCTGTCTCCTTCTTGACTCTCAGCTACGCAGCTGGCTTCCTCACAGGCCGTTCTCAGGTTTCCAGGTTTTGCGTGTGCATTTGTGTGCCAGTGTCTTTTCAGACATATCTTCTACAAGCAAATATGCGCACATGGCCTTTTCTCTACACATGATGACATATCGCAGATGTGACTTGGCACCTGGCTTTCTTCTCAAACAACCTGGTCCTGATTGTATCCTAGTCCGTAAAAAGCTTCCTCATTCTTTTTTGGTTGCTGCAAAGTAGCCCATTACTTATTAACATGTTTCCACCCTTTTGCTGTTGTAAACAATGGGATAAATAACGTTAGTTATTTCACAAATGTGCAAGTGTGTATGTAGGAGAAAGTCCTAGAAATAGCATTGCCGGGTCTATTTGCAATTTTGTAGATTTGAGCTTTTAACGGATGTTACCTAGCTGTGTTCCGTAAAGGTTGAGTCAATTTAATCCTGCAGTAGCAGTGCAGAAATCTATCACTGGATTTCGTCCAGTGTCTTCGGAGGCGGGTATCATCTCTATATTGCATTCGTGGACAGAGAGGCTCAGAGAAGGGAGCTCACTTAGCCAGGGTCACACAGCTTGTGAGTGGACCCGGATGTCCCAGGCAGGAACGTGAACCCAAATCGGTCTAATTTCAGTATCTTTCTCTTTGCGTTATGCTCATCGACTAGGCTATTCATAGCACAATACTTTTTAGTGGGATTGAACAGTGCACCTCGTAGAAAGTGCTATGTAAGTCCAGAAAGAAAAACAAGTAGAAGGATTGTAAATGTTTGATATAAAGGTTAACTCCAGATATTACTCAATGGGTCCTAGATCATTTCCAAGGTGGCTTTCGGGATACTGTCATTGCTTGTTTTGTAAGTAAGTCTTCCCCACTCAAATAGGAACGGGTTTCAGAGTTAAGGCCTGGATGGCCTTTCCAGGCTCCTGGTGTGCCTTTCAATGAAAAATTAGGTCCATTTTGTTCCATCTATTATTATTCATAATTCTTCCCTCTATACCTGGAGGTCAATTTAATTGTCTTTCTTAACTTTTTGGGTGAACCATTTGGTTAGCTCATTTTTTTATTCTGATTTCCTAACAAATTCACTTAAGTCTATCAAATTTCTCCTGAGAACAATTTCGGCTTCATCCTGTAGATTTTGAAATGCGGTGTTCTCACTTTTAATCTCTGACCGTTTATCATTTCCATTTTGATTTTCCCTTTTACCCAGTTTGACTACTGTCAATTGAGTCGATGTCACCTTTTTTGAAAAGGATCGAAGGACAAAGACGAACTATGAGTCGTTATCGTCTGTTTATTGAAAAATTTCATGTCTCCAGCTGTCTGTTCGGCCGCCCACCTGGGCTGGGTCCTGAGCCCTGAGCTGTGTACCCACGAGACTGCTAAGGAGCCCCTCACCGCCTCTCCTCCCTACACCCCCAAAACTGTGCAATGACACATGTTCCATTAGCGGCTGTGGGGATGTTGTTGAAACAGTTGTTGAGTATGTCTCAGAATTTCCTTTCGGAGAGAGCACCCAGACAAAAACCTGCCCAGTCTTAAGTTTTTCCTGGACAACTGGCCTGAGCAGTTCCAGGTGGCTTCTAGGGAACTCTGGAATAGGTCTCTGGGGTGCCCCTTTCTTCACGTGTCCCACTTCTCCAGATGCGTGTGGATGCAGGCTGTAGGGACGGAACCAGGGGTCGGGTCGCGTCCGCCTGTACAGTTTGAGGATTTTCACCTGTGTCCCTGAGCTTGGCTTGCTTTTCTTTTTCCTTTCTTTTTTTTTCACTGATGTTATGTTCGTTTTATATACCATCTCGTTAACCTAGGTAGAACAGGAATAGAAATAAAAATCCTGAAGGCCAAAATTTTATTGAGTGGGATTAACAACAACAACAAAAAACTAACTAATTTAAAAATGGAAGAGAGGAACGGAGGACTCTCGGGGCAGCAGTCTGGGTGAAAGATGTCTCTTTAGCCTCGAGGGCAGAGGGGTGATTAGTTTACAGAAAGGGCTCGAGACACAAGGCTTTTAGTTAGTCGTTCTGCCAGGAGGAACAGAATCACTGTTTATTCGTGTTTGCCATTTCTTTAGCATGTATGATCTCACGCAGGAACCTATAAGTGTCCGAATGGTCATTTGAAAATAGTTTAATTTGCTGGTGTCACGGATTCAATAGGTCATGTGTATCAATTAAGATGAAGGCTCTCTTTAAACCCAACTGAAAGGAAATAGCCTTGTATCCGGGGCAGAAGGAGGTTGTATATGTTTTAATATCCTCCTGGAGATTGGCTGACCCAGAAACTCAGCCTAATGAGATCTGGACAGCGAGCTTCGAAGAGGGTGATTGATTGTGACACGCCACATTTAACACAACCAAGTCTACCATGGTGTAAAAGGAATGGCCACCCGGGAAGCCCGTGCCGCAAGGAATTGCATTTCTTTAAAGAGCCATTCTCAACGTAACCTGTGCGATAGACACAAAGCCCAGTGAAAATGAGTAGCCACTCTGAAATTCGGTGAACGGCTGACTTCAGCAGCGAGTGCTTCCCGAGTATTGCATTGCAGTAATGGGGAGCAGACGCGTCTTCCCAGAGACCAGTTGGCTCGCAGGCACCTCCAGATGTCCTACTGCAAGTGTGTATGTCACACGTGTCCGCCTCTCCTGGTCAAGACTGTCCTCCCCGTAGCTGAGGCTGCCCATCGCCTGGGCCATCGCAGTGACCCCCTAACTTCTCCAGACAACGGGGAGCGGTAGACAGAGAACCAACTAAAGATCGCGAGAGTCACCCCTGCGCTTCTTGAAGCCTGCCATGCGATGTCCTGACTCAGACCCTTAGCATCTGACGGTTCTCTTCGCTTGGAGCACTCTTCCGCCTGGTTTACTTCTCACGTTTGGGTCTTTGCTCAGATGAGATTGTCTCTGACCACACTGTCTAATTTAAGACCCCTCTCCCCAGCCCCTTACCTTGCTTCATTTTTATTTGTAGCACATATCTTGGTATTATAGTAAATATTTATAGTAAACATCTTGAGGGGTGCGACTGTATTTTGTTCACCTCCTCAATACCGTGTCCCCAGAGTCTGGAACGGTGCCTAGAACATAGCAAGCGCTCAATAAATATTGCTCGTGTGCATTAATGACACACTCGTGTACAACCCCCCCCACACACACACACACTCACTGTGCTGCGGTCACATTGGCCTTTCGGGTCTTAGGACCCCCCCGAGCTCCTTCCGGAGCCGGGGCCTCTGCCCGTGCTGTGCCTCCCACCGCTGTTCTGCTTCCTCTTAGTGGACAGGTGCTTCCTTTGTATCGTCCAGGTCTCTTCCTCTGGTTCTTCCTCAGATGGTGGCCAAAAGTAGCAGGCTGCCTCCTCGCTCATTCATCTCCAGCTCAGCACCCCCTGATCGTGCCCTCAGAGCCCCCCGCATCTTCGCTTTGTCAGCACCCGCAGTCCGGCGTTAGAAACGCCCCCCTTGCCCTCATCCCCACTGTGATTCCCTTCGGCAAAATCCCACATCTGCTTGCGTCATGTTCTGGATGTTCTATCGTCTCATCTCTACGCTGGAGCAACTGACCGCTCCTCCTGGCCTCCCTTTAAGTATATCTTCATGGATCTCCAGGACACCCAAGGTCTTGGAGGTTCTGACCCTTTTTTCTCAAGAAATCCCCTTTCCGACTTCTTACCTACATACTTTGTGTTCTCAGATTTCTACCCCGAATGCTCCTCCACCCGCCAGCAACCTCATACTTCACAGAGAGCGTGGACGGGACCACAGGGAAACTGACTCATACCTCCCTGTTTTTATTTCCAATTTTCCACTGGGGTTATTCATGCATTTAGAATTCTTTTCTCTGGGCAGAGTCATTCACCAAAAGATAAGATCATTTTTAAAGGTTTTAAAAGAATTCTCAATTTACTAGAAGGCCCTGTAATGGTTTATGTCACCACCAGTAATGCATCAGGGATTTTTTTTTAAAAACGCATTAATTGCAAGTAACATAACATCTCGTTATCGTAACATATATCTTTGATTACTAGTGAGTTGGGTCGTTTCCCCATCTGTTTGTTTCCTTGTTGAGGAGTTTGTGAAATACCTTTTGCCTCGTTATGTAGCAGAGTCTGAGTTCATCTAATATTGATTCTGTGACATCACCTTTTTACACAGAAACCCTGGCCTGACCTGTTTCCTGTGAATTGACATTAGGCCATTTGGTTTGAGGGCGATTATCATTTAGGGGAGATTGATCATCTGGTTAGAAATAGCCATTCAGTTTTATACCTCCATTTTATAGATTTTATAAAACACCACGACCTAGAACTAGAAAGCTGCTCATTCACGACCATCCAGCCACATGAGAGCTGGTAGGATGAGACACAGGAAAGAGGACAGAGGAGGTGGGTGCTCCCTGGGAGCACTCAGCACTCGGGGAGGCCTCCTTCATTGTTCAAAAATTGGATTCCTGCTGCCTCGAGCAGAGTAAGAACTTTTGTTGGATAAATACGCTCCTGTTGACTAAGTAAGCACACGAATTGTATTTTTTTTGTAATGTCATTCATTACAGAAACAACAGATATACCTTTATTTCCACTTTACAAGTAGTGTGTGTTGACACAAAATACACAGAAACAGAAATTTTTTTTAAAAAATGTCCATTTTTCATCCAAAAGTAACCTGAATTTACATTTTGATCTGTTGCTTTTCACATTTTTTTTCCCTAGGCCAAGAGTTATTTTCGCTATTGTTTTTATGTGGTTAAAATTACACTCTATGTCCCCACATAGAATGTAATCATAAATGTATGACCTACAGCAAAAGCAGAAAGATGTTTAGATCACCTGGTTTCAAATCTATGTATGCCGATTATCTAGGACGAATGTGCTTGAGGGTTTAATAATATTTCATTATGATAAATGTGACCAAAAAAATTTAAAAGGTTGCCCATGTAAAAGCCAGACTGAATTCAGGACTTAGAGCTGTAAGAAAATCAAATTGTGTCTGATGTTTACTGTACCATTAGAATAGCTGGGGTTTTAAAGTTCAACAATAATGATGACTTGGGATTTTATTTTGCTTTGTAAGGAGTCTGATTTCTCTGCCTCAGCCACTCTGAGGCTTGATACAGAAGCTGAGGCGAAGGATGTGTAGGAACTTCTTAAAATAAGACAAGACAAACGTTAAGAATAGTACCATGTTTGATTTCTAGATTTTTTTTTTCAAAGACGCTATTATTGCCTAGAACGTTAGCTTCTGAGATCTCATTTAGCTGTCTTGTTTAGGGCATGCAGCTTTACTGAACTCTGGCCACAGGTACATAGCGCTGAGCTCGGGATGGTGAAATGGACGTGGGAGAGAGAACATCTCCTACTTTAAGGAATGGACAGTCTCTAGTTGAGGAGACAAAATGTATTTATAGAGAATAAATAGTCCAGGGAACATGCAAGCCAGTGTGTATCATTTAATGACATAAGTGAATGATGAGTTCATTGTAAGGTTTAGCAATGAGGACCTCAAGCTTTCACTTAAAAGGATAGACTGAGGGTTTTGATAGGTGCCAGAATAGCAACAGTGAGTCTCAGAGGGGTCATGGGCAAGTCAGGGGTTTGTTGTGGGTTTTGGGAGCCAGGGAAGAGATCTGGTTGGATCGGAGGGGTCTTATTTAGAGGGAGATATACTTATAGCAACTGTCTATTTATTGCTTAGTATGTGCTGGGCATCTTAAGGATGTGTATTCTTACCTTTATTTTACAGATGAGAAAATTGAGGCCCAGGGATGTTAAATGTTTTGTCATAAAGTATCAGATCTAGAATCCAATACTTAATTTACCCTCTAAACCACGACTTTGTAAGAGTAATTAATTAGGCCAGAACAGCCGTTTCTGTCTGGGTAACCAGGACTGCCTGGGCAATCCGAAATATATGTTTGGTCACTCTTACTCCAAACCTTGTACTTGTTTTGGTTTCAATTGGAAGGATAGGGTTATATTACAGATAGTATAAAAGATAATCGATGGATAATCAGTGGAGAGTAAAAGAGATTGTAGGCTAATTAATCTGACAGCTCTGCATAGAATGTAATGGAGTAGAAGAGAAATGAAAGGCCAAGAAAATAGTGACTTTATTAAAAGTATGTTAAATGTGATGAAGATCTGAGTCGGATGATGGAGTGTGAGGAATGTAAGGTTATTTACAATGAAAAATGTCAAACCTGCCCCCCCCAAATGGAAAAAAATAATGTAATGAATCCCCATATACCGGTTGCCCAGGTGAAAAAAATTATCTGCTGTTGTCTTCATCTATTCTTTCTTTTTACTTGACATTTTTTCTTTGCTGCCACATTTAAAGCAAACTCATCCATAACATCATTTCATTTTCCACCTCAGTGTATTTTTCTAAAGAACATGGACATTTTTTGCTACCCACAATGTCATGACCAACCTACCCAAATTAGTAAGAATTCTAATTTTTTTACTGTTAATTCTCATCATTATTTAATATCCACATTTCCCCAATTATCGTTTTACTGATTCCTTTCTTTCCTTGAATCAGAATCTCAAAAAAGAAGAAAGAAACCATCAAACACTGGGACTCCTTTAAGACTAAGTCTAAAAGTTTCGAGCAGGAAATTTGCAGGAAAATAGGTTAACTGGCTAACTGGGTATTGAAAGTACAGTTTGGAAAAATGAATTTGGAAAAATTTACAGAGAAAGGTGGGAAGAGATCCAGCAATTTTTTCTTCCTTCCAGATTTTTATTTTGAGTATTTTAAAATCTTTAGAAATGTTATAAGAATAGTATAAATGAACACCTGTATATCCTTTACCTAGATTCACCAATTATTAATATTTTGCCACACCTCTAAATACTTCAGTAGGCACCTCATAAGAATAAGTCATTCTCCTACATAACCACATGCAAGGATGACACTGAGGACATTCAATGTTAAGATAACACTTTAGCATATAGTCCATATTTATATTTCTCAAAATTTTCTCATAATGTTCTTTATACTTTTTATTCCCTAGATCTAGTCAAGAATCCTGCTTCTCCTGTGTAGATTTAGTCTCCCCTGATCTAGAATAATTTCCTACCCTTTTCTGTTTGTTTGTTTTTATAACATATAAACTTTTTTTGAAGAGCTTAAGCCATTTTTCCCCAAAAAATACTCTCTCGATTTTGGAATTATCTTGATTTCTCAGGATGGGAGTCAAATCAAATATTTTGCCAGGGGCACCACACCCCTATTGTACCTAGTCAGTGGATCACATCAGGCGGTCGTGGATGTCAACTCTTCCCATTGTTAATGAAATTAAGTTCGTTGATTTGGTTAAGGTGGTGTCTTCCAGATTTTTCCATATCCTATTCTGTTTTTCGACAATCATTTGCCTAGTGTTTTTAGCATCCATAGATTATCCTTGCCTTAATCAATCATCACTGTTGGTTATAAAATGGTAATTTCTATTATTATTTTTCCATTCATTAGTAAGCTTCCTGCTGTATTCCGGTACCATTACCAAATAGTCTATAGTGTTTCCCAAGGATTTAGTGGCGATTCTGTGAGTGGCCTGAACAGAGGAGTCGGGTTTGGATTGTGTGGGAGGGCAGTGAATATATGTTTCTACATACAATTACAGAAACAATAGGGGAGGAAGGCTCTGTGTTTCTTTCATTACTGAGAAAGCTTTAATGAGGGTGGGGTTCTCAGTGGGAGCCCAGGAGGGATCAGGCTGAGCTATCACAAAGCATCTCCAAGTGGCTTCAGGGTTTCTGATCGATCCCACAGCCAATAAATAGGCAGAGATAGAGATCCGACAGAGAAGCTGTCTTGTTTTGTGTTTAAATGCAAAGAAGGTAGCCTTTGGGCTTTTCATCCCTTTTTATTTTGTTTGGGATTTTGACACTTAGGAAGTTTACTTAGGAGAGATTGGAAGCTAACAAGCAGGTGTGTCTGCATTGGGTTTGAGAAGTTGTCTTTGGGGGCTCACTGGGCTCTTATTAATCCTGGTCTCATTCTGAGTTTCGTGTCATCTGCCATCCCTGCCACGAGGAATAACTGGAGGGCTGTGTTCCAAGGCTGGGCTCACTAAACCAGAGCCCGGAGTCAGGTCCCAGCTTACGTGGCTTAGAAAAATAAATTCTTTTTTTTGTGACCAAAATTAGCCCTGGGCCTTGGCCACCTGACCAGTCAGGGTCTGCTGTTGATCACAAAGGGGAAGGAATGACCAAAGCACTCCCCGTGAGGTCTTGCACCCCACTCGACCCACGGCCAAGCCAGTGCCACCCACTCGGCATCTTATAACATAAAATCAGCTCATCTGGGGCTCGGTAAGGGCTTGACACACAGTAGGTGCATCCTCTACTTAGCAGAGTGGTGGATACCTAGAGCTTTTAGGGAGCTCAGAGCTAATCGTTTGTTAATGGCCACCCCCCCGCACCCAGTTTTCAATAAGATCTTACTGATAAGGTTGTGTGACATTTGCAGTCGCGGGAACTGAGGCACAGAGTGGCTAAGCAACTTGCGAAAGCCCACTGATGCGGAACTTGGCTTCACCTCGTCTTCCCACCTGGCACACCTGCTTCATTTTACTCCTTCACCTGTCGTGCCGGTAGACAATGAGTGCACTAACGGCACGGATTTTATCCTTACACCTACCTCTGTGTCCTTTCATCCACCCAATCCCGGCTCTGGGACGTATTCGTGCCTATCGAATACTTTTCCGAAGGTAGTCTGACCGCGTCATTATACATATGAGAAAGCTTGGCCTCCAGAAAGTCGGGGAACAGAATATAATGGAGCCAACAAATGCAGAACCAGGACGGAGACCAACGTCTCTGGTCTCCCAGTCTTATCCTCTTATTTGCCATTGAGAGATGTTTTGCCCATATTTACCTGGGATTAAAAAAGCCCAGAGATCTATCTTTTTTATGAACTATAACTACAGCCACCACCACCCCCTCCACCGTCAGCACACTCAGCACTGCCGCCTCCTCCTCCACCACTTGGGGACATTTGTTTTTGTGTCAGGTACGGCAGAACTGTGGAAACTGGGGGGCGGGGGGAGGATGGTCTTCACGTCTGTCTGTGGGCATGCCTCCTCTCCTACAGTGTGGGAACTTGAGTCCCTCTGTTAGGACTTGAGCTGGATCAATCAGTGTGTTGCCGTCGTCACCTTCAACGGGCCACAGCTGTAAATTTCTCCGCCAATAGACTTTGCGTGCAGTATGGGGGGCATGGCAAACAAGGGGGCTTTACTCGGTGTTTCTGTTCCACCCTCAGCTTTTAGCAGTTCCTACTCACCTGTGTACCACAGACGACCCCCTCACCTGCTCTTGTGACTCTTCCCTCATGGCGAGATGCTTGTCCCTCGGTGCCAGGCATCCCACATGGGCGGGGAGGCGTCAGGGGGTCTCTGCTATCCTGGTCCAGCCTCAGGCTTAGGCGGACGCTGTGCTGCTGAGCTTGGGAGAGAGAGGTGGCTTTCTCGATGTTCCTGTACTTCCCCGCTTGGCAGCTAAACTCTCGCCTGGAATCTCTGTTGGTTTGGGCTGCGAGGAGCTTTCTGCTCTGATCCCGGTGACAGCATGGCTATGAGTATTTTCCTTCCCCAGAAGGCCCACCCATGGAGGTGGGGCTTCCCTTGTGTCCTACAAGAAGGAGGGTTTCCAGACTCTTCCTCCCAAGCAGCCAGCCTTTACGTGTACCCACCCCCACCAGAAAAGCAAGGGCGTTTTGCCTCAGCCGGGGACAGAGAGGGTCCACTGCCTCTCTTCCAGTGACCTTACACCTCTGCTTCATCTGAGACAAGGGTCTAAGAATGGAGGCAGGGCTTCGCGCCTGTCCCCCAGCCACAGCCCTCATAACTTTGCCACCCAGGGGACTTTCTCCAGGCTCCTGTCCTGCCCTAGTCTCTCTCATGAGTACTGATTGGGGCTTGCAAGCAAACGCAGATTCCTCAATGTTTCTGGGGCTTCCAGAACCTTCCACAGCGACATGCTAGCCGGCAGAAGGCCTCTAAGAAGCTGTGAACATTTTCAGTGATTTCTTCTTACCTGCTTCAAAGGGAGAACTGTGTCCCTTTGTCTCTCCTCCAAGGGACTTAGCACTCTTTGAAACTGACTGATTTGCAGCCTCCGCTCTCGGGTGGGTCTAAGAAAAGCAATGATGTCACCTGTCACTTGGCTAGTTCTGCTCGCTGGTGCAAGGGACATTGTTTTCGCAGGTTCCTACCTCCTGATTCCCCACTGCACGATCTGAACGTCAGGCGACCCTCCCGATAGGAATGTCCCCAGCAACACGACTTCTGTGATTTCCAGTTTGAGTTTTAAGTCCAGTGACGAGAATTTACGGTGTAAACTTAGGCTGATTCTTTTTCTTTTTTTCTAGTTTTTTTTTCTTTTTCTTTTCCTTTTTTTTTTTTTACTGGTTTTCTCTCAGAGTTTCGCATTGCCTCCCCTACACTGAACCCAACAACTCTCTCTTTACAGAGTTCGAAAGAACATCCAACTTAGCATTTATGTAAACGACAACGTTTTGCTTTTGGCACTCGTAGTTTATCTGTTGACACAATAATTAATTACATCATGTCATCGCGCCAACAAGTACAAGGAGCAGAGAGCGGTTTGGGGACAAACGCAGGAGACCCCCGGAGAGCACCCAGCTCAGCTGGGTCAGGCAGGAGGGGTGGACACACAGCCCCGGGAACGTCAGTTCTGCTGCATTATTAATAATATTTTATATTTTCCCTGAACCAAATACACACTTGCTGGGACAAAACTGAGCTTTTCTAGATCTTGAATATTTAATTATTTCTTTACTGGGCAGTATCTACATTTTTCAAATTTCAGCTTTATTTCTTTTCAGGTTTTTTTTTTTTTAAATGACAGATACTACATGCCGAAATACTGTTAAAAAAAACGGCTTCAGACAACATATGCTACACAGGATGCTGTAAAACCTGTTTTATATTTATAGGAGATACAACGTTTAACTTGACAGTATTAAGGACTATGTCTTTTTAATCTGTGCGTGTGGGCGGGGAGAAGAGGTTCAAACGCATATCTATAAAAGTACTTTGTTTAAAATATTTTGTCAGTTCTTTAAAATTGTTTAAATGAGCTCAAAGGATATGTGGGGGGGGAAGGACGTCCCCCCTTTGTTCTGCTCCTAGCCCCACTTTCTGTCCCCAGTGGGAAGGAGGCGACTGTCACTCGCTGAGCCTTCTGTCACTCAGCACTGAGGAACCGGGGGTTTAGCGGATTCGCATTCTGGCAGGAGTGTGTGTGTGAGATCACGTGGACCTCCGGCATTCCTTCAGAGATGCTCCAGGCAAACTTTCCCTAGGAACAGCAGAGACACAGGCTGCAAATGGAATTCCACTCTCCAGGAAACAGACCAAACGCCTCAGGCACGCACAGATATCTGGGCGGTGTTCCCTGCCCCCTCTCCCTGGATTCGTCAGGAGTGGTGACAGGGCCGCCCTGCTCGTCCTCCCCGGCGCGTCCAGGGGCCCCTGGCCAGCCCCGCCCATCGCCAGGGAAGCCTCCGCCCCCGGCCCTTACTGGACAGCGCAGCTGTTGTCAATGATTCTGTGCTCCAGGGGACCCCAGAAGCCTCTCTTCGCGGGTGCAACCTGAGCGTCTGCTTCCTCAGAAGGAATCTGAGATGATTTAAAGGGCCCCCGGGCCAGTGACAGGTTTGGCTGCCCGCTGCTCCAGTGTGAAATGAAATCCCCGGGCAGGGGATGCTGGCAGCCACGCCTGGGAGAACGCCACACCGGCTTGCAGGAGTTTTCACGAGCACAGCTTCCCCTCCCTGCAGTGCTTTTTCCCACAGGGTGGGGGGTGTCAGCGCCATCGTCAACTCCGACAGCTCCAGTCAAGTGAAGGAAACGCGCACAGCCACGTGTGGACCGCTGTAACGAGGGAACGGAGCCCAGCGAGGGTGCCCGGGTGGTATTCTAAATAAATGAATGGGGGGAAGGGGGCTTACCTTCCAGAACACCTGATTGTATATACTTGGAAGCACGGAGGATACGGTCGATGAGTTCTCAAAAACCAGCCTGACCTCTAAGGGCCCGAGGCATCCATTCCTTCATTTAAAAAGAAAAAAATCGAACCAAAGCGTTTCGCCATGCGGACGGAGGCCCGGAGGGTAGAAGCGAGGGCCGGCTGAGGGAAGACTGCAGTCCTCGTGAAGTCGCCTGCCACCCCAATACTACATCCAGACAGGCACGGGCGGCCCCTCCAGCAGGAAACACGCTCCTCCAGGGGTTTGCCGAGCCCCCGGACCCAAGGCAGCTGCATCACCTGGGTCCCCCAAAATCTCTTCTCTGCACTCAGCCCTCCAGCCCCAAGCAGCCCCAGGAAGACGTGAGCCAGGGAGTGGGCAGAGGGGTGTCCGCCCGCGTGGCAGAGGACAGCGCGCAGCGCGGGCGGCCAGCCGGGGCAGCTGGGAGGGGAGCTCGCTTCCCCAGTGAGCTCACCAGAGACGCAACACTTCACCTGGCAAGCAACAAGCTGGTTTAGTTCTGACATTTTCAATGGAACTCCTTTTCAAAGGTGTTTATTTGCCTGCCTTTTAACCCAGCACAGACCAGACGTAAGTCAGTTTTGGGGGGAGTGGCTCAGGGCCATCCTCCAAGGTCAGCTGTCCTCAGAGACGACCTGTGGTCCCTGGCATTGTGCTACTTGGGCCCCTGCTGGACCCTTTGCTCACATCGGCAGGTTTGGCCATCAACGGCGGTGAGTCTGTTGCATCCGTATGTGACAAGAATGCTCAGATGCGCTCTGCGCCAGCCTGCGTACGGGGTGTCACCATTCTGTGGGCGCCAGAGCCGTCCTGGGCAGAGCAGTGGTGAGCCCTCTGTGTCCACCTGGCCAGGCTGCAGTTGCCAGGGCCTTAATGAAACGCTAATGAAAGTCTTTTGTAGACGTGGCTAACTCTGCCCCTTAGTTGACTTCAGGTGAAGGAGGTTAGTTTCATCCGTGGAGGTGCGCCTCGTCCGGTTGGCTGAAGGTCTGGAGAGCAAAATCTGAGCTGTCTGGAGGAAGAAGAATTTCTGCCTCCACACCGTAGCATCCGCGCCGGCCTGCCCATAGGATTTCATCCCCAACCATTCTTCAAAACAAATCTTTCTGTCTGTATCTCTGTCTTAGCTCTCGCTCTGGCTCTAACCCTGGCTTTACCTCCATCTCTGTTGCTTATTGCTTCTGTTTCTTTGGAGAACCCTGACTGACGCAGTTATCCCAGTGTTTGGGGTCTGGGGTGGGGAGGAGCGGGTAGTTATAGGAAAGCCCATCCCTCTCTCCCCTCCTAATTACTGCAGAATAGGCAAGCCAGGCCCTCAGCTATCTCGAGGCAGAGTCTATGATCGCTGAGTGCCTTCTCTGAGATACCTGCGCTATGTTATGTGTAGACGCTGTGACTTAGTGAGCCAGTGACGCCATTTTTTTTTTTCATTCCTAAGTGTGTGGCTTAGAGATAGGGTGGTTGGCACAAGTCGACCCTTACACAAGGGAGAAGCTTTATTTCACCATAGGTGCTATCTTAACTCACCTGCATTGCAGGCAGAGGACTCCTGCTTCAGAAAGGACCCCCGCTTCTCATCCAATGATGGGCAAACGATGGGCAAGTGTGTATGTCTAGGCCTCAAGTTCAACTAAAATGTCTCAGTCACGATTCCAGGCATTTTCTCTTTAAATTAATCTCTCGGCTGTCGGAACCGATTACACCTACTATTGCTGACTTCAACGTAGATCGAAACATTTTCATGCAATGAGATGGCTCCTCACACGTTTTTCTTGATAAAAGGCAAACCACGTCCACCGATCCAAATAACCAGGAATGTCTGAACTGGATTTGAATCAATGAGATATATTTCCGCTGAGAGATGAAGCAAGTTTTCATTGTGAAAATCTGCATCAGGAATTTCTCAAGCCTAAAAACGAAACCCAGGAACGTCCAGACTGATGAGGGAGGCTGGGTTGGACCGCACTCACGACCTCTGGCAGTAATCTAAGACCCCTCCCTGCCACTTGGGAGCTCAAGGAAAAAGTGCCGGTGACCCCATACAGACCACACGAGTGTTTACACGTCCACCTTCACTCTCCGCGTCTTGATTTAAATCTTCCTTCTCCTCCAGAAAGAGCAGCCTTGGGCCTGAAGCCTGGTGCTCGGAAGCCACCTTCACGGCCATTCGAGGCACGTAACTCCTGGAGAGGGTACCAAGGTCTCACGCCAGTTGAGTCCTAATTTCTTTTTTGATGCATATTTTCCAGAACAACCCTGCAACCTGAGAGCATTTTCTTCCACTGTTTTGGCAGTAGAGACATGCTTGAACTTGCGGTTTAAACCGGCTAGGAACATGTGTTTTGTCGATTAGGAAAACTCAGTCACTGTTGAAGCTTTCGAAAGGCTTGTGAACATTTGAGACAGGCCTGAGAACGGCTCCCCATGCTGTGCAGACCCACGGATGAGAGCGGTCGGGAAGAGTGTGTTTGATCTGAGCTACCCTGCATTGCGTTTTTGCCAGTGGTTTTTCTGGGTTCGAACGCCTTCTCTTATATGGAGACAGTAATTTCAATCTTTTTAGAAGACAGCTTTTAAAGTCTCAGTTTACGTCGGGGCCAAACTCTTGGTGAACTTCACCGAGTCTCAGTGAAGTCTGCTGTGTATGTGTACACCCTCTCTCTTACGAAAAATGAATTAATCTTTGTTTGGTCAAAGCTGGAAGGATAGGCTACAGGTAGAGGATGCACAGAACAGAAAAATGTTTGGGGGTCTCAGTTAGCGAAGGCTTTTTCAGTTAGGGTAAGTGACACCATGCGCTATAACAAGCAAGCCCCAATTTCAGTGAACCATGCTGATCTCTCATGGCTCATCCGATGCAGAGGTGATGGAGTGGGGACTCCATCACTGCATTCTCTCTGGCAGATGGTTCTGCCATTCCCTGGGGCTTAAAGAATTCGCCACTGGATCCTCTATATCTGGGTGGGAGATGGGTAAAGAGGCCAGGTACAGAGGGTCTTGTGGGAGGTTTTAGGGGCCGGGCCTGGAAGTGGAACGCACGCACATCTGCCCACATGCCACATGGCCGGAACTCGAGTCACACGGTCCCACCTGACTGCAAGTGTTCTGGAGAATCAAGCAGCGAGCCAAGGAAAATGGGGTGACACGTAGGTTCTGCTGAGCACTCAGCTTCTGTGCCACACACTGAAGGCCTGAAAGGGCAGAGCATTGAAGGGCGTGCAGTACCGGGGTGGAGGGGAAAGGGGGTCATGTTTTCATGTTAATTCATTATATGCCGAGCTCGGCCCTAAACACTTTCATTAGGGCAAAATGCCACTTGCTCGTCCGCGCCCCGTGTAATGCCGGCACGTCCAAGGAGTTAACACTTCCGGAGCTGTCTAGGGACGAGTTGTCAAATTTATTTTTAAGATCTATGGAAACACTTTTAAGCCTGGGGGGAAAAAAATGCAATTTCTAGTTGTGATCTAATTAACAATTTACTAAAGTTGTACATGTACGAAACTCGTGTTTCTGAGGCTCCACATTGAACTTGAATATGATTTTATTCTACTTCGAAAACTAATACTTTGGGCCAAAATCTGAATCACCTCTTCCACTTTGGTCAGTGTCGATTTAGGGCCGAAATGAGCAGATGGAGCCGTTCGCAGTAAGGGGACCCTCCACGCCCTGTGAGTTCAAGATGTCCTTGAAGGTGAAAGAGGGACACTGTGGGTGTCTTCTCAGAGTGACACTGAGCGCTGTGTATGCTGCTGGTTAATCACACGTCCACGCCAACACTCGAAGTGTCCGAGAAGGCTCGCCATGTGTGTATGTGTGTTTAGTTTTTATTAATAAGAGCTCCGAGTACAAGTGACAAGTTGAACCTGACGCCTGAGAAAACACGTCACTCTCTAAGGCTTGTTCCTAAAGAAAAATCCGTTCTTTGCATTTTAATCCCCCATTCTAATGCTTAGCTTAACGCATGATGCTCCTGTAACGTCATCTTAGGCTTCATTTGCATACTTCTGTCCTGTTACAGAGACTGCAGAACATCAGATAGAAAAAAGCAACAGACTAATGAAAATGACTGGCATATAAAATTTCACTAAGATTTTTTTTTAAGCTTTTAAAACAAAACAGTATAAAATTAGAACACTCTCGGCAGAAAAGATGAACAGCGATGAACAAAAGTAACCTTTACGTCATAAATTTAGACAAGTCACTCTCCCTATCTGGGCACCAATTGTGTCGTAGTATTACTAGGTTAGAGGATCAGAACAAGAGGTGGCTCTTAACCAATGTGAGAATCCAAAAGTGCCCAGAATGAACACGCGTGAAAACAGTTCAGTTTTGTATAGCATTTCAGGGTTTTCGATGCAGTGTTTAGAAATGAGAAGGGCGGGGGGGGGGGTCTCGTGTGATTGAGAACTCTTGGGTTAGGTTGATTGTAAGGTTCATTTGTGAAACATTATATAAATGTGAGGTTATTCAAGAATAAATCAAATTTCTGGTTTCAAATCAATAAAAAGGATCAATTTCAGTGTAGCGTTCTATCAGTGCTTATTCATACAGGACATGTGGTTTGCTGGTGTATGTTAAGGTGTATTGTGAGACACTGAAAACTTTTAAAAATGGCAACCTTGTAATCCTGCCACTGGCAAAATAGTACATTAAAAATATTTGTCTTCTAGTCTTTGCTTTAGAGCAGGGGTCCCCAACCCCCCAAGCCGTGGACCTGTACCTGTCTGTGTCCTGTTAGGAACTGGGCCGCACAGGAGGAGGTGAGTGGCTGGCCTGTGAGCGAAGCTTCATCTGTATCTGCAGCCGCTCCCCAGCACCAGCATCACCGCCTCAGCTCCGCCTCACATCATGAGGCATTAGATTCTCATAGGAGCACTGGTACCTGGTACAAATAAGGTTGGGGACCATTGCTTTGAAGCCTCATTAGCTCAATTATCTGCCTATAGTAAGAAATGGGAATAATTCTAAGAATACTATATAGGGGTACAGTAATTTGTGAACGTATATAGACTTTATTTTTTAAATATGCATTTTATATTTTTACTGAATAAGTAATCTTGCTCTTGTTTTGTGGCTTTTTTTTCCCCCCAGATATTCTCAGGAATGTATTACGAAACAAGTTCGACCTCTCCGCTGATTACGATAAGGTAATTTTTATGAATGTATTTATTATTAAAATAAGTACGAGCAACATGTTGGCCGACTTGAAAGTAGATCTTTATAAGTGACCGGTTATTTAATCTGTGCATTTAGTAATGTTTTTTTTTTTGACTAAGAACTTCGGTGGGGTAATCAAGTTAAAATGGGATCGTTGGGGCAGGTTCTAATCCAGCATGACTCGTGTCTTATAAGAGAAGGAGGTGAGGACGCAGACAGCGAGGAAAGACCATGTGAAGGGGGCAGGGAGACAACAGCCAAGGGGAGAAGCATTAGAAGAAACCAGACCTGCCAGCACCTTGACCTTGGACTTCCCTGCCCCCAGCACGCTGAGGAAACACATTCACGTTTCTTAAGACGCCCCCGCCCGTGGCGTGTTGTTATGGCAGCCCCCGCGGGCTGGTACGCTCGACAACCAGACTGCGAGACGGAGAGGGATGGACATCACATAGGAAGTCGTGATGTGAGGCTTCTGTCGAGTGTTCAGGTGGGGTAACGTGTACTCGCACAGGGGTAAATCAGAAAGATTCCACGCTAGCGCCGGCGTTTAAACCAAGACTTGAAGGCAGGTGGAGTAAATGAGAAATCGAGTCTCGCTTCCGTTCGTAAACACTTGGCCCAAAGCACAGGGCTGCTCGAGGGCTCCCGAAGGCGTGTTCTTAATCGCCATCATCGTCCTCTGTGTGATAACGAGAGGCACCCTGTCTTGGCCGCTGTCTCTAACGTCCACGATGACACTCTCCAAGGCGGAGGTATTTTTGCCCGGTAGATGCAAGAAAACCTATAGTCAGGAGATGCCAGGGAACTTGCCCAAGGACACCCAGTGACTAAATAGCAAAGCAGGGATTTATACCCAGACCAGCCTAACTCCAAACCACCAACAAACACACTACCAGCAAAAAGCAGGCTCATTCCAGGAGACTGTGCTATAATAATCCCATAGCGACTAATGTAAAAGAATCAATTCTCACGTATCTCGAGCTGTGGGCAGAGTGTGACGGCCTCAGAGCTGTCCCTCTTATCTATGAACTCATAAAATATGAGAGCAGGTGATTATCTCTGGGAGAAAAAAAAGTTCAGGCAGAAGTGAAAGTCCAGAAGGGACACAGGATTTGGAATTACAGAGTCAGAAGGAAAAATAGGGACCAGACGGAGGAAGCTATAGAAATCCAAGAAACGCCTCTTAATAATCCCGCTTTCCTAGTGTTTGTGTTGCACAGACTGTGGCGCAGGCGTCCTTGCCCGTGGCTTTCGAATATTAACTCGTTTGTCTCTTTACAGGAATAGTCTCTTTGCCGGAGGTGTCAAGGCAGAGATCTCATTGGCAACTCATTTATCTGTTCAGTTTATAGGGCATCCCTCGTGCCCAGGGTTTATAAGCCCTTACTTAGTTCAAGATTCACAAATGAGCCATGCCAAACAAGCCGGTATTGCAGAGCACCTGAATACATCCCCTTTGGGGGGCGGTCAGAGAGTGTGGGTCACCCCTTTCCAGACTCTCCACATGCTGGCTCATCAAGTAGTGGATGCTCAATTAAATAAAAGAACCCAATTCCTCTCCTCCAAGAATGCATAGTTTGGGGCAAAGTAGGTCTATGACTTACGGTCACTTCCTGCTGATAACCCATAAGCGCCACCCATGTTTCAGGGAGCAGCTAGCTGTCTGTCCCAGCAAGCCAGCCACCTGCCCCATCGCTGTCGTGGGAATGGCGAGTGTCCTCGTGGTGACGACCCCTGAACTGGTTTCTGGGCAGCCGGCTTGTACCTCCCTCATTCGTCCCATTCCTCCGTCACCACCCTCTTCCTTTCTCGAAGCTTCCTTTGGGGGGCAGGTGCAGGGCTTGGGGTCGGTCCCTGCCGCTTCTCACGTCCTCCCTAAGCGGTGACGGTCGTGGGCCACAGACCTGGCACTTAGAAAACGTCAGGTCGTCACTGTAGGTGGGTTTGTGATGTTTGGGAACCTCCCCTCCCCCACCCCGCCCCCCCCCACATCTTTGTGAGAGGTAAGTGGGCTGGTTCCTTGGTTCCCCCCCTTCAAGAGAGCAGTGCCGTGCCACCCATGAGCACACACTGTCCTTGGTGAGCAGGGGAGGGGCTTTCGGGGTCCTCAGAAGGCATTTGGGTAGAAAGCAGTGCACAGCAGTCCGAGACCGGGCTCACCGTCCAAGGCTCATTGGAGCTCAGAGATGAGAATAATGCTGACATGCAGTGATCATTATTTATTATTGATTAAGCGTTGCTCTGGCAAGCGCTGATCCAACTGCTTCATGTCTATTAACTCAACATACATTAAATAGCATGTGTAAAGAGCATAGAACAGAATAATGCACAAAGCAGGTTGCGTCCCACTGTCTCTCAAGTTTTCTTTGCAATAACTGCATGAAATAGGGTCTTTGCTACCTTATTAACACAATGGGGTGTGTTACCTTATTAACACAATGGGGTAACACCATGGTGTTACCCCATTGTGTTAATAAGGTAACCAAGGCTTTGGATATCATGGCACCAATGCCTAGACCCGACCCCAGGGAATCTGATGGAATTGGTCAGGGTTGGCTGGTTATCGATATTTTCTAGAAGGTCCCCAGGGGGTGGTAATGGACGGTATTTAGAGTAGGGAACCGCAGACACTAAATGGAGAGGAGGGGCCAGGATGCAAACCGCTGCATCGCACGGATGACAACCGTGCACCTGTGTGAGAGTCAGCGTGGACAGGGAGAAGGTGGCGATGCCCCCAGCTCCACTGAGGGGTCGGTTGGTAACCGATCAGACGTATAAGACAAGACTGCTGCTTGGGTGGGAAAATTAAACACAAACACTCAGCTACCTGCTGTGGCTTGCAGGTGGTGTGGCTTGCAGGTGGTTCTGCTGTGGCCGCAGCCAACCGTGATCAGCCCTGGGAGCCAAGAGCAGGCTTCGCAGACTTAACGTCATCATAGCTGTGACATGGGGCCGTTTTAAAAACAGAATCCTGCTCTTTCCCAAACCACCTGACACCTGCTCCAGGGGAGAACTCTAAAGCCAGTGTTTTTAGCTCATATTGTGCAGTTTTTAGCTCATGTGGCGGCAAGTTTGAGATATAACAAGCCTATGGACCTCTCATCCATGAGACCACGAGGACACGTGTATCTGAACGGCCCGAGCCAATGTTTTAGATGCTTCGTTTCAAAGTGATTACTATCACAAACATTTTTTCTTTCACATCTGCGAATATCTGCCATCTAAGGCAATAGTCTCCAAACTTGGATGTCCTGGGCCAGACAATTTCCAAAAATGTAATCTGGGGAACAGCATGGAGCCGCCTAATTTTATTCTGCCACTTAAGGACACCGAAGGTCAACCGAAACGACAGTAATCACTTCATCCTCTTTCACACACATGTCACCTCCCTCTTCCCAAAAGGGTCGTCGTCTTATAAATAGAACAAATTTCGTTTTACGGGAAACGAATCGCCTCTTTATTTTCCTCCTTTACCGCGGGCGAGAGCATCCTCATCACCGCTCGGTCCCCGTCTCTGGACCACTGTTAAGGAATCGCTGGTCTAAGGCAGTGAGTCCTGTTCCTTTAATTGGTTGTTTTATCTAATTCTGAACGGGCAACCGTTGCATGCCAGGTCCCAGACTGGGCACTTGGGAGGGAATGGTGTGTGACTATCATGGTTTTGCTCTCCCAGAGTGTACCACGTGACTCAGGAAACGGTCACCCGGGAGCCAGTCGCCCTAAGCGGGGTTAGCGCTCTGAAAGGGCAGGTGTAGGACTCCAAGGCAGCCCGAACCCAGAGTTGGTTATCAAGGCAGACTTCCTGGAGGAAGCAACGTCCCAGCTGAGACTTGAGTTTCAGCCGAGGAAGAGTGACGGGAATGTTTGAACAAGGACACCGCATAAGAGAACCCAGAATGGGGGATGGGAGAGAGAACAGGATGCTTTTTGTAGCCTGGCATGGCCAGGACGAATGGGGGCGGGAGGCCAGCATGAAATGATATGGGACCACGCTACGAAGTTCTCAGTTAAATATGAGGGGGACCTTATGGAATGCGGTTAAGCAAGGCAGAGTGCCGTCATACTCATTTGAGAAAGGACACCTTGGAAGGTGTTGCCTTTGGCTCTGGCGTTCTGGGCGGCTGCTGGTTCCCTATTGTATGAAGCCCACACGGTTGGTGTGTTCAGTATTTGTGTCTTTCTCTCTCCTCGCCTTCTTCATCACCGATCGGCATCCTGGTTGAAACCCTTTGAAGAAACCCCGAGTTCCAGAACTTGCTTCTTCTACCCGAAACACTGTCCCTCTGTTAGACACTCAGGTTCTATATTCCCGTCTCGCGGTGCTGTTTCCCTCACCTGGTTTTCTCCGTGTGGGATGGCAATGCCCTCGTCGTGGCTGCTCACTCACGTGACTTTTTCTGTTTTCTCGCCGCATGCTGCCTTTGCTTTGCACAAACTCCTCAAACTGCTCTGACCTCCACAGCCAGAAACCGTAGTGCTGATTCTCAAGGTAAGGTCCTTCCTTGTCCGCTGTCTCCAGCCAGTGGGTCGTGTGACACGTTTGCCAGAATTTTCCGTAGTTCGCCGTCCTCTCCACTGTGATGGTGTCTAAGTGATGTGTTTTCATTTCTGTTTCTGTCGTCTTTAGTCTTCTCCTTCAGCGTTAGTCGTTCGCAGAAGAATAGCAGCCCCTCTCAGCGAATTTAACGTTTGGTCTTCCCTTCCATGTGAGCCCCAGAGCGCTCCTGGGATTGTGGGTGTTTCAGAAAATAGTTGAGGCCTTTGCCAGCAGGCCTCAGGCAGACGTGAGCCTAGAAGGGAACCCCTTGAAATGACATACTTTGTCTCTGATGCCACTGGACATAATATTTAGTAGCATTAGAAAGGTTGCATGTAACACATAAAAAGTTGTGTCTGGAGCCAAAGAGGGCAGCCTATTTGAAACATTTCAGTACACCTCCTGGATGTGGGTTGAGTGTTTCCTAAGATTCCAAAAGGGTTTTGAATTCCTTTAAAAACAGTAATTAATTCGGAATAGTTGCTGAGAGATGATAGCAAAAGATATGATTTTGGAGTATCTGGGGCTGGTTTCTCCGTTGGCCAATAATGTGGACCCTCTAGGGAGTGTGGAAAGTGCCAGTAAGGGACGACTCTTCCCGGCCATCGTATGGGCCAGATGATACAGTGCCATGTGCCCCCGACTTAATACTACTCCTCACTAGTCTTACTCGTTAGCACTGAGTTAACTAATATTAATTGGATTTTTGCTGATTACCGGGCATTGAACTAGCTGTTTCCACATTAAATCACTTCATTCTATGTCCCTTCCAAGTTGCTTATGAGGTTAGTGCTACTGTAACATTGTGTCAGTTTAGGGCACCAGCACCAGGAGCCTCCTGCTCAGATTCAAAGCAAGCCTTCCGACCCCAAGCTCAGCATCCTCTCCCTTAAAGAACATACTCGCTCCTGGGAACAACACCTCTGTTTGTTGTACCTTCCTTGGCTTGCCTTCAGAATCCATTGCTAACTAGCCGGTCCATTAGTTGGGAACTGCCCACCTGTAATTTTCTGCCGTTCTTGAAAAATGTCATGCTTCGCAGAAATGTAAGTTAATGGCACACACGAATTGGAATGAGGTCAAGTTTCGTCCATTTTTATTTGTCCCAGACTGAAGCCTGGTTATGAAAATATGTTCAGGCCACATGATTGTACCTAGATCAGGCTGCCCGGCCCGGCCCAGCCTCCCTGGCACTGTGCGAGAACTGTCACTCACCAAGTGTCCCCTCGGTGCCAGGTGCTTTACTTGGCACGTTATCGCTAATCATACATGATCTGTGATGTTCACAGTGACCTTACAAGGTATGTATGTTATTATTCCCGGTATATAGATGGGGAAAACTGAGTGGCCCTATCTGACTCCAAAAGTCTGAACCCTTTTGCTACATTTAGATATATTCCAGATTCTGTTGTCACTTGCCATTCATTGATCCAATCCAAACTGCTTTGAATCCTTAATAATTTCCACGGGCTTATGTTTCTGGTGAAAAGCACCCTCCATACAGGGTCTTCCTCACGTAAGTACTTCTGGCCAACACCTGTTTGACGCTACGTAAAAACAAACAGAGGATTCCTCGGAGGCTGAAATGAAACCTTTGCGACTCGACCCTGGGTGTCGAGAGAGAATAGTAACCGCTCGGTCCCATATTCTGATCGCTCCTCTCTCTCCTCCCTCTGTTTCGAGAAGGAGCTTCGAAACGGGAACTACAGACACACACGCACACACGCATACTCATGCACACACACGCACACTTGCACACACACACGCGCACACACTCATGCACACGCACACACACACACACACACACACACACACACACACACACACACACACACACACACACACACAC
>PVKZ01005127.1:0-2500 GCA_004027375.1 Macroglossus sobrinus
TCTCTCTCTCTCTCTCTCTCTCTCTCTCTCTCTCTCGTAAATTTTACTATTCTTTGCATGGCTTCACCCACATATCCTACCTCCTCATCAGAAGGAGAACTTTCTTTCTAATCAATAAAAACTACAACAAATTGTATACATGCTTTATTAATCAGAGGGTCTTTCAAGTTCCCACTCTCCCAGAAACTTACCTTTACATATGATCACATTCTTTTTCTCTCTCCTGATATGAAACAACACTTCATCTCTTACTTATCCAGTCACATGACTTTAAATACCATCTACGAAACGAACACTTCCAAAACTGTATTTCCAAACTTGTCGTCTACAAACTCAGCCTTTGATTTCCACTGCAGTGTGTCTTCTGGCCCACTCAGTCTTCTTCACCTCAGTAAATGGCACCAAATTCAGAAATCAGCTTCAGTTCCTCTTTCCCTCACTACCCATCAATCTATCAGCAAGCCCTGCATGTACTGAATTCATTCATGTCTCTCTATCTCCAGGCCAGCCACTCCGATTCATTGCATTTGCTTGTGAGTCTGTGTCATCTCTCACCTAGAATACTCTAATGACAATGACCTTCTACTTTATTTTGCTGTTTTTATTCTGATTCCTTCTACTTCACTCTCTATGAGACAAAAAAGAAAAAAGAAAAAGATATTGAAGCTCAGACTTGGTCACACTGCCTTTCAATGGATTTTCCATTGACTAAAATCACACTGTCTTACAATGGCTTAAGAGGCTCTATGTGATCAGGCCGCTACTTACCTTTGTCCTCAGAATGAATTGCCACTGCTCTTCTTCTCAGTTCCTCAAACCTACCAGGATCTGTCCCACCACAGAAGCTTTGCAAGTGCTAAAAAATGTGTTATGAGTTTGTTAAATTAACATTTGTCAAGTGGAGCATAGGGTGCTGGGTAGTGAGTCACAATTCAATGATAAACTGCAAGAGAATATGAAATAAAAAAGTTTATTATTCATAGGTCCTGGAGTAAGTAAACATCACACCCTAAGGGCCAGACAAGACAAAGTACAGTCAGAGAGAGTAATAGGTTCTAGGACTAAGGCCAGATTGGTGAATTTGAACCAATAGACAGGGGTTTTGGTAAGCCCCATGGGGGTCTTATCTAAGGGGCACACAGCGGAAGGTCCTGGGAGGCAGAGGAGACTGCTGATCACAAGTGCTATTGGAAAAATCTTTTCGGGAGCTTGCATTTGCTTGTGAGTCTGTGCGCTTAGGGCTACTGTCAATTTAAGGTCGTGTCAATTTAAGGTCCCAGAAAAGTGGTTGGCAAAAAAAAAAAAAAAAAAAAAAATGAATGCCAAGACACAATATTATGGAATAGCTTAGCTAAACTCTCGACAAAATATTTCTTTTAAACATGGCTTTCCCTGCTCTTCATACACATTACTTGTATTTTCTGTCCTTTCATATCTCAATTTAAATGCCATCTTCACAGAGATTTTTTCTGATTACACAATCTCACTAGGCTTTTCCATTCATATGCCACTCAATTATTTTTCATTTTAGCCCACTGTTAACTTTTCTTCATGATAATAATCATCATTTGTTGTAAGTTCTTTGATTCTTTTGTCTGTGTCCCATGTTATACTGCTTCATGAAGAAAAAATCCACACCTCTGTAATTCTGTACTGTATCCCCAGAACTTAGCTCAGTGCCTGGGACATGGTGGGTCTTTAACAAATGTCTGTACAATGACTGACTGGCTTAATTAGTTCACAAAGCTAATACCATCGTCTGTGCTCCAGATGAATCCCCTCATCTTTTGGGAGCTTGTTCCAATTGGTAACCCTCCATCTTTTCTATTTTCAACTTCTGCTCATCCAAACTGCCCTTTGTATCTGAGCAGACTTTCCACGTGGACCCACACCGGAGAAGGCTGCATTGACTGATAGACACATCTTCCCAGTTATAGGGCTCATTAGCAGACTCTTTTGGCTCCCACATTAAGCCATATTGTCCAAATTAAGCACTAAGGTAATAAAAAAAATAGTTTGCTTCCTTATATCACTGTTTACTTTTATATCTCATTTGTTTAGAATCCAACAACTTCTTTCACACCTAAATACTCTGACCTTTTAAATTTAAAATATCTAAAAATGAAACCCTAACCCCAAATAACTCTTCCTCATGTATTTTCTGTCTCTTCTAACATTCAGTCAATCCCAAAAGGCAGCAAACTTGAAAGTATCTTGAATTGTTCCCTATTTCACTGGTCAGCACTTTCTATTAATAGTATTTTCTAAATATCTCCTCTCTGCATTACTATACATCAACTCTATTTCCACACTCTTACTTTGCTGTTTCACCTTCTCTTAATTCTTGTTGCCTAAAAAGAAAAAATATTTTTATCAAGAAATGCCTCACTTTATATTTTTAATGTTTCTCCAATGCTTTAAAGATATATGTCAAATCTTTACCTTGTTGTAATAGATCATCTTTTGTTATTTAACTCCTGTTCATTTCCTCCCCTTATGT
>PVKZ01005127.1:7500-60408 GCA_004027375.1 Macroglossus sobrinus
TTTCAGGAGAGGTTATTTAAAACTTCATTTCTTCATGCCCAAATGGGTATACTGAAAGAGCATGCCTCTTGAGGTGTTGTCAAGATTGAATAAGGTAATGAATCTTAAGTGTTTAGTAAAGAGCATGAACTTGGTAAGTGTTAGATAAACATTATGTAATATTGTTATTATTATCACCATTATTTTCCCATGATTAGATATCAGTCATACTTGATTAGCTTTTCTTACATTCTAACTCATTCTGTTAAATAAAGGGATAATAAAGTTCATATTATAAATCACATAATAGATGTTTGTCTCATATAGATTTAAGTTTAACAAGCAAGATTTATTTCTGAGCACTAAATTTGTTACATGCCTAGATATCTATCATAGTACTTTTAATTTAATTTTCATAAGCTAAATTATTTTATAAGCAGGGCTTTTGGGGAAAATTAAATAAGGATCAGACAGGAAATAATATAGATACTGAAAATAAATTCCATATTTTTTTCTCCTCTTCCTTCCATACCTACTCAGGTACAGAAGAAGAATTATATGTATCATATTTAATGTGGATATAAACATGATAAATACAACTGGGGTAACAGTGAAAAGAGAATTTCATTAATCACAGTGACACTTTATTATATAATCAATGACTTGTTTTGTCTTATCAATTTTCTCTTGTAATAAATGTTATTATATTAATACTTAGTTATTATTATTTTTAACTTGCTTAATAAGCAACTGAGGTTTAAAAGGGCATAAATTAATCTATTTATTTCTCTAGTACTCAACATATAACCATGGAGCTGTATGAGCTAGTCATTAACTTAAGGTTTAAAGAGTTGAGTTGTAAAGAGCCAGCGGGAGGAATAAAAGGGCTAAATCTTGAAGGACTTTTATGCCAGCTACTATATTTATCCTAACAGTAATGAGGCAACATGAAATACTTTTTAAATGGCAATTTTTTCAAAGATCACTCTAGTAAAAGTGTGAGGAAATGACTGAAAAGAAATAAGACCAGAAACACAAAGACCAGCTGGAAGAATACCATTTAGAGTAATTTCAGGAGGAATTAGAGGATTATTTGAATTCTTTACTAAACCACAAGGTCTGGAGTCTCACCCACTGTAGAACTCTAATGACCTTCTACTCCTTATTTTTAATATGGGAAACATAGCCTCCTCGGGGTTACCTCTATTTACTTGGTAATACATATTTTTTAGCTACTTCTAAGATGATACATAAAATATGTTGCATTTGAAGTAGTTATTTCTTTCTGGGCACTGGAAAAGTAGGCAATAACCAATATGTATAGTGAAGTACAGAGATGGGTTGTCACAAAATCCCAAGAGCTCACAATAGGAGATAAAGGTATCATTCTTTTAAAGTCACATATTGCCAAGACAAGATGATTTCTATCACAATTTTTGAAACTGCTAGTTTCTTGTGGTTGACTTGGTTTTTGAAAAAATAAATTCCTTTGAGGTAAGTCTGTTGCATTAAATTACCTGCCTTATATGTGTGTTAGCTTCATAAAGATACTAAAATTTATTGAGTAAATTTATGTCAGACTAGTTTTATTTTAAGTTATTCTAAGACCTCCTAAAACCACATTATTCATAAGAAAATTCTGCTTGTCGTACAAATTATATGATTCAGGCAAGAGATAATGGTGACCTGAATTAAGTCAGTGACAATGTGGATTATGATGATTTAAAGGGTAACAAAATAGGATTACTACTTGAATATGTAATTGATATAGGTATAAGAAAGAGGTAATGACTAATTCATATGTTCATTTATTCATTCAACAACTATTTACTGAGCACTAAAATATGAGTGCTTAAATATTGAGCTCAGAAGCTGAGTTGATGTTTGTCGTACAGTGGTAGAACATCAAATATGGTCTTTTTCCTTATGGAATTTATATTCTAGTGGGGGTAGTGAGGATGGAGGAGAGAGGACCATGAAGAAAACAATAAAATAATAACAAAACAAAAGACAATTGAATTATTTTAATTTTTTCCAGGAAGCAGATTAAAAGAATGGTGAAAACAAGAATCACTTAGAAAGAGTCTACTTTATAAAGTCAAGAACAGAACTTTAGAGGAAATGATGTTGTTGCTGAGCTCTGAAAGATAAAAAGGAGACATCCATACAATGACAGAGAAAGAGTGTTCTAGGAATATTTCTGAGATCCTGAGAAGAAAAGAGCTTGGTGTAACTAAGGAACAGAAAATAGGTTGGGGTGACTAGAATATAGCAAGCAACAAAAAAACATAGTATGATATGGTGCCAAAAAGTCAAGGTGGAAGGAATCAGGCATATCTCACTAGTTTTATAGGCTATAGTAAAGAGTTTAAATTTCTTATAAGAGCAAAGCTGTTGGAGCAAGGAAATAAAACAATTAATTTGTCTTTTTAAAATATCATTCTGACATCTATGTATAGCCTGAATTGGAAGAGAACAATAGCAAAAGTAGAGAGATAGGTTAGAAGACTCTTGAAGGAGGTGAAGATGGCGGTGACAGACATGAAGAAAGTTGATTTAAGAGATATATTAGTGTTCAAATGGAATGGTCTGAGGTATAAAGGAAAAAAAGAAATTAAGCAAGATTAATTTTTGACATTTATTGAGATAGCAAGGACTAGTGAAGGGACAAAAGGATAGCAAGATTCAAAGTTCTATATGGGTCCTATAGTTTGAAATTATCAACAGACATCATCTATAGAAATCAGGCAGCTGGTTATAGGAGACTAGAGAACAGAGAAGAGTTATGACCTACAGGTAAAATTCAAATAGTCATCAACATACAGAGAATAAAGACAAAAGGCCAAATGAACCAGAAGGGTAGAAACAAAGAAAGGGATCCAGAATTGAATCTCAAAAGATTTCTATATTCACCACTAGTATACCAGTAGAAGAAACTGCAACAGTAACTAAGCAGTGACCAGTGAAATCCCAAAGAGTGTGATGTCAAAAAAATAAGAGTACAAAAAAAATAAGAGTTCTTATTTAAATGCTTCTTAGCATTTAAAATGTATAATGCTGCTGTGGGGTAAAGAAGAATGCATAGTAACAAACCTATTGTTTTGTGCCATTGTGTGAATAATGATACCATTTGCTAAGATATAGAACAAAAGAGTAGGAACAGGTTTGGGCAACGTTGAGTTTTTGTTCCATGTTACCTTTTACACTCGTGAAGACTTTATCACCAAGCCTGTCATTTATAATGTTCCTAATGCTTTGTATTAAGCCCTGTATTTACAACTAAAAATTGAGAACTGCTAGATGTCATTTTATTTGTATTAATAAGTTAAAAACATACCAAGGTGACCATATCAAATGAGAGCCTGAACAAAAAGTGATCAGAAAGGTTTCATTGGTTGGCAAGAGAGAGAAGAAAGGAAAGAGAACAGAAAATAAGCAAGAAAAATAAAGAATTTATTAAATATTCACTAGGTAACAGTCACTGCTCAGTGCTTTCCATTTTTTTAAATTAAACCACAGAAAAATTAATATCAAATTTTTTACAACATAAAAACTAGCACTCAGTAAAATTATTAACTTGGTTAATGACACATAAGTGGTAAGTGATAAGTGAGGAAACAGGCATTTACATCAAGATTCAAAATTCTGGGCTCATTCTGTTATGCCTAGTGTGACCAGTCCTTGTGATGACAGAACTCAACTACATAGGTAGTGGAGAATTTGCACAATTACCAGGAACAGTGTGTGGATACCACTGGAACAGACGCACTTGATGCTGGCTGCCTTCAGCCCCAGTCTCTCCCTTTTGGCATCATCTCTGGATATTATTCCCACCATTCCCACCCTTAGCACCTACATCTCATCACTGTTATCATCTTCTCCTGGAGTGTCACACACCTACTTTGTGCCTTGTCTCTACAAACCATCTGAGTAGACTTGTACTAGAATGAGGACTCAATAGTGAACTAGCTGGGTAAGCAGCTAAATTATCTCACTATTGTGGGCTTTCATTATATCACTTGTAGAAATAATTATTCCTACCTCATACTGTTTGACAGTTTATACATAAAATTATTCAATATTCTGACTGCCATACAAAAAGCAAGCAATACAGGTTTGTGAAAATGTCAGAGAAGATATGGTTAACTTGAATAAATTAGTCCATGTTACCATATGAAGAGAATATGATACTAAATGAACAGAAGTCTAATCAGGTCTCTCCATCTCTCAGGAAACATTCATGTTTTTCAAGTCAGATCTCTCTAACCAGTGTATTTTAATCTGTATTACAAACCACTTCTGCCAAGTCCTTCTAGTCTAAAGTTATTGTATACATTTTGACCAGATGGGAAAGGAGGATTAAATTTGGTACACTATAAGGAATGATCATTGGTTGGTGGTGTCTTAAAGCCTCCCTGAGACCATGCAGCTCATATCAAGCTGGAAAGTAGCAAGAAGAAATTTTGCAGTGCCCCAAACCTTGAAATTCTTGTGATGCTTCTCGTGATGACAGTCACAGTCGCTGAAAGAGTCTTAATTATGCTGTGTCCCAGGGCATTGTTATAGCAACATGGCCTTCATTGTTGGCATCAGGAAGTGTCATTTAGATGGCTTTCCTTTTAGAACAAATACAGAAAATTCATTTTAGTACAGGTTATATAAAACAAAGGCCATGCTTCAAATCATCTTCAGAGCTGCAATAATTTTTGTTAGAATGATGCACTGTATTTGGTTTCTGATTATCTAATAAACTTGAAAAAATATTTTCTTCCTTTTAGGCTTAATAAATGACCTTCAAAAAGGCAGTTTGACGAATTAACATCATGCTAAGTCATTGCAGAAAGATTACGTAGGAGCACTCTTCAAAAAATAATGCAAATTGTCCTACATGGACAGTTACTAAATTTACTGAATGAAAAAACTACCACTAGACAAATTGCTCCCTGAAAGTTTGGGACCTGTAAATAGTTTACCTTGAGTTCATGGAAGTTACTAAGGTGACTGGAAAGGGACAAGAACTCCCAATCAGTTCAATGAGGAGCAATTTTAATAGCAAGCAAACAGAAATTGAATAGCTTTTTAAGATGACCGTATAATCAACAGTCTTGAAATTTATTTACAAGTGTCACTTAATTGAAAATTGATTTAATTTTTAAAATTTGAAATGGTTCAAGACTAAAGGGGACAGAAAGGTTGACACTGTCTCTTACTGTACATAAGTCTTCCCTTTGCCAAATAGAGATTTATACTTAAACAAAGAGAAGTTCTTTCAGAAAAAGAAAATAAACTTCTATTTGAAACTTCTATCTAAAAACTACATTTGCTACATAGGAAATGCTTAGTCGTATTTATATGTTTATTTATCACTACTCACATGTAGTTTTGATTCTAATATGACCACAGAATTTCCAAACTGGACTTCTGTGCTGATTAAAAGTAACGACAATGTGTTTATTAAAGTCAGCAAATCTAAGATTCAAAAAAAAAAAAAAAAACCACTTTACTAAAGGGTCAGGATTTTATATTAAGAAAGAATGTCTGAAAGCATGGAAGAAATGTTACTCTTTGGTTAAAAATATTCTATTGCTGTGAAAATCAGACATTAATAATTCATTTTTCATAGATTCTGCTCTTCTGGCTCTTGGAAAGGTATAATAGTTTGAAAGGCCTACTAGGGTGAGAAGGAGCATAATACGCCTACCTGAGGCATACTTTCAAGTTAACTGACCCCTCTGTACCAGGATGCAGAAAGCAACCCTTGAAACATGGTACAAAATTTCCTCCTGTTTAAAATCAAATTGAATTAATGTTGTCTATAACCTCCAACTTTAGAAAAGCCTATATTGAATTAATAAAATAAAGCAGAGAGAATTCAGGGTTTGAAGAGGATACTTTGGAGAATTTGTAAAAGAAAAAGAGAAAGACTTTCAGGGTATTGCACCTATTGGTTCCAATTATTCAACCTTCAGAAACATAAATTAATTATTATTATAGGCACTAGGGCTCAAAGATGAATTAGCCCTAATTCTTGGCCTGGGAAAACTCACCCTTTGGTAAAGGGGACAATCGTGTGAGTCTATTATGATCCAGTCGTCTAAAGATGAAGGTGTGCATAAGGTATTATTTGAACAAATAAAGCAGAAAGTTATCCCAACTTTCCCAGGCCAGGAAAGAATTCCATCTGAGCTGAGTTGTGAGCAATGACTAAGAATTTGTCAGAAAATATTGTGTTCTGAAAAAAATTTGATCATCAAGAGAGATGATCTATGCAAAGACTGTTTAAGCAAAAACATTGAAAGAAAAAGTAGTTTGGTGTATTGAGGAAACCAAAAGTGTTTTTGAGAGCATAAAATATCAGATAGGAGGTGAATAAAAATGAGACGAGATATAAGAAAGTGATGCATATTGGGAAATTTTGTATGTCATGTTAAGGAGCTTGGATTTTATCCTATATGAATAGGAGGCCACTGAATGTGAACAATTGAGTGATGTGGTTTCAGCAAAGTAGAAGCAAAATATAAAATACAATTTTTGTCAAGATATACCATTAATATATTAAAATACGGTCTTGATTTCAGTGATCCTCAGCTTCTCTTGTGGATAACACTTGGTATAAACCAATATTTATAGAATAAACATTGCCTAACACATTCTGTACATGTAAATCGGAGAAAAACAAATGAGTTTAAAAAAAGCAGTTAAGTAAAAGTTTAAGTCAATATATAATTATGTGCTTGACTTTTAAAAATTTTGCTAAGATAGTAAATGTGATCGGAGTTCAAAAAAGAAGTTGAGAGACTTCAGAGCAACTGGAAAAAATCTTCTAAAATAGGACTCAAATTGAACTCATAGATGTGCACAAACATAGAAAACTCTCCATTTTCTTTTTCCATTTCTGTTAGAGAATGTGATGTCCAACAAATATTCTATTTCTGTCCCTACGTTTCTCGGCTTCCATGCCATTAGGGAAGGCCATATGACTAGTTCTGCCAAGTGGAATAGGGCGGCAGTGATGCTGCTCATTTCTTGCCTCAGGCAGTAAAAAGCTTATGTGTGATTCCTCAGTTCCTTCTTGCGCCACCGTGGAGTCAGGCAATGTTGAGTCTTGGGTCTCTGAATGACTGCACAGAGCAGAGCTCCATACTCTGAAATCACCAAACTAACTTATGTTATGTAAATCAGAATAAACCTAATCTGTCAAAATGAGTACCCCATTCCTTCTTTCTTTACTGTTCTAACCTTGCCGAGTTTAGGCCTTTGGAGTTGGAGCGGGGGCTACTTTGTTTGATTTTTTTTTTTCTGCATTGCAATCTCGTATGTGGTTAATACTGCTTTCAGAAAATAAAGGCTTACTTGCTAAATAAAAAAAGCAACACAAATTCAAATACACAAATGCCATAAGAAAACTAAACTTTGGGAAAATATTGACAAAAACATAACAATATACTTGTAGAAGTTCTACCTAGGAAGAGTGTAAATGATTGTTTTGTCCTATTTTATTTTTAATTCGTTTTCTAATTTTTCTAAGATAAGCCTGCATTATTTTTATAAGAAAAAAAATAACACCTTTTAAAATTAAAATTTAAAAAAGTGATTTGGAATCTCCAGAAATTGGTTCCCATGAACACCAAAAATTAAATAGCAGTGAAGCAGATAACAGTCAACTGATTTGTTTAGGCTCTAAACATATGTGTGGATTCTTATTTTTAAGTCTACCCCAATATCTGCAATTCTTTTCCCTTCTTCTTTGGAGAAAATAATCAAATTCAATAGTGCAATATCAAGTTATAATTATTTTACAGTTTAAAATCAAAGGATCCTAGTACTAAGGATCACTTAGATACTGTGTAGCCAAAAATATTTGAATTGACTGAAAAGTGAAACATTAGTCTTCTTCATTTATTTGCTTTATTTTGCTTTTCTCCAATAAATTTTTTCTATATGACATTCAAATCATTCCCATAGAACCTTATATTTGATTAGAAATCTTTCATATTAAATTGTTTATTGCTCTCTGGAAGCTAATATTAAATAAAATAGCTATTACATCTATTATTTTTACCTACAGATCTATCATTTGAACACATTTGTTGAATTTAAAGAGGTTTTATTTTTCTAAGTTTTGCAGATATGATTAAAATATTGTAGAAAAACTAAATTAGTATACAAGGTTATGATGTAAGGTTGATTGCTTACCTGGTGAGATATTCTAATTAAATATTTTGCAATTTAATCCTCCAAAACTTAAATTTTCAGATTTTAGTATGAATTAATGGCTTACTAAAACTGAAGACAATCTGTGCAGAAGAAAAATGTTTAACATGTATAAGATCTGAAGAACCTGCAGTTGATTAAAGTAACAGTATCTTTTCTGAAAGCACCAAGGATATTTATAGGCAACATGATGACCATAACATTTTAAATATAACTCTCTGTTCTTTAGCTTCATAATTTTCTTAAATTTCAAATGTTTAAGATCTTGATTCTAACCCTGGTAAGGGTAGAAACCAAACTGTAATTACAAACAAAACACTTTACCCATCAATCTGATTTGTTTTTATTTAGAGTATTTGGTTTATTTTTCCCCAATAACATGAAAGCAGAGTATGTGATGTTTATGTTTACTAAAATAGAAGATGTGTTTCAAAGGAAATTATAATGCTCTGTTTTATATTCTTAATTAAATTCTACCTTATAACAAGCCAACAAGATAGAGTAGCAGTCTAGTCCATAGTATCTCTACAAGAAATCTGACAGTCTAAGAAGTGCGAGTAAACCTTACCGGGCCATGAGAATCTAGGCCAGACCTATACTTAATAAAAATACCTTTATGTTTAAGAAACAAAGACCAGATACTAGGGCTTCCATCATTGTCTGATTATTGTTGATTATTACATTTATGTTTTGTCATTATTACCAAAAAGTATGTGTTTAAAAACATTCAAATCCTATTTCTGTATTTTAAATTATTTAGTAGAAAATATTGCACAGCCCACTGCAGTTCTAGTCAGAACCCTCTGTTATACCATTACTCAACATTTTATCACATCTCTGTTGTGGACTAGATGTTGTGTTGGAAACACTAAGCAGTAGAGGAGCAAACGAGGGAGAATGCAGCTACAAAATAAATCTTAAACTTCTATATCATCTCCAACCATGTATTCCTATCTTTCTAGTTGTTTTAGTGTTCTTCAGAGCATGAGCTCAGGAATCAAGCTACATGATTTAAATCCTTTTTTCTCCATTTATTATATATAACTTTAGCAGATTTTTTGACCTCTGTGAACCTCACTTGTAAAATTGTGGTAAAAATAATAAAATAATATATCATATACATGTGTGAAAATTAAATGAGATAATGTGAGTAAATTGCTTAGAACAGTGCTTGGCACATATAAGCACTCAATAAATATTTACTGTTATCATTGTTATTGGTAATAAGATTACTATTGTTATTATTGTTACTAATTTTAATGTCATCAAGACAGACACATCTTTGTTTCCATTAGCCATCTCATGCTATCCTTCATTCTACCATTATTTATATTGTACTTACCATGTGCTGTGTAAATTTCTGTATAAACATTGGAGTCATAAAAATCAGTAAGACACACTGATTACCTTACACAACTTATGCCCCTTTAAATACTTCCCCCATTCTTCTCATGAGGAGTCATCATTTCATTAGTGATTGGCTCTTCTGTAATTCTACCTCTTCAAAATCAGTTATAGATTTATTTTACTTTTATCTACATTTATCCCTAGGGCAGACAAGCACTGTGGATGATGCCCTTTCAGAATTATGGTTTCCAGCTGCCTATATCATCATCGTGTATTTCAAATATTTATCACTTAACTCAAGGTACTTACTGTACCCTGATCCTCTCACCCTCAGCAAATGGTCTTGATTGTTTCATGGGGGATAAAAAAATAATTTCAAACAGGAAATAAAACTCTGCTCATTCCCTAAGAGCAATGTCTGCACACATCTGTATCTCTTTCCTACTGTCTCTGAGAAAGAGTGCCTCCCCATGGAAACCAATACCATTATCTTAGCTTTAGAGATCAAACTTTCCTTTCTCCTCAAGGCCTCATAGAAAAGTATGACATTTTTTTTCCTCTTCACATCTTTAAACTCTGGTACCTTTAAACTCTATTCCCTATACTCCTCTCTAAAACCCATTCTCCCAAATATAGCTCTCACTTTCTTCTTCCATTTATACCCAAGATATTGAAGAAAGTTTAAAAATTGGCTTACTTTTCATATTCACTCAACCCACAACAATCTGACTTCATATCTTACCAATTTCCCTGAAACTATTCTAATTGCCAAATTCCATGGGAGGAAGAGAAGGTTCATTTAATCCTGCTAATGACTCATTCTCATATCTTTCCACTCGCAAAACAGTGCTCATAGCTGATTTGCATCTCACACTTTTTATCACTACATCTAGCCTTCTTCTCTGGTCCTTAAAACTATGCTTTCTAAGTTCCTCAATCTTTTTTTTTTTTTTTTTGCACTCTGAAAACTCTCCCAACACACTGTTTACATATTGTGCATTTTCCACATTCACTGATTGTTTTCTACCTGCCTCTAGTTGGACACATCAAGACCACTGGCCAGCACTCATTCACATTTGATTTCACATCAAGAGGTGAATTCTGGTCAGTTGTCAATAAAACAAGGTTGCTTTTAGCATGTGCCTGGAGAGGTTACCATATATTAAAAAAAATGCATGGCTGATCCACTTCCCTTTAACTTACACTTTATTTATAGGCTTCTGCTAAATATTCAAAGGGAAACTAATAATATAAAGAGAATAGAGAACAAAGACGGCATTTCCTTTAAGTAAAAATGCAAGGTAAGATTTGATCACATATAAGCATTCAGAGTTTAGTGATTTCAGCTTCAAAATAAATGGCTAATTTTTTCTGGCAAATGGAATCGAATTATTAAATTATCATACTGGTGTTGGGCATTTGTAATGGAAGGGAGAGGAAACCATTTATTTATTTTTCCCCTCAAGGCCATATTATATTTGAATGTTTCCTGCTTAATAGCTGCACCTGCTGGTAAGGACAAAGGATACACTATAACTTGATTTTGTAAATAACTTATTGCAACAGGCCGAGACTTTGTGCCTTATCTAATGGGCATGCTGTCTCCTTCTCTTTTGATTGCTTTTCTTTTTATATCATTTAGAAAGAAAAGTCTTGTACTATTGTGTGTACTAGCTTAAATCTATTTTTTTACTGCTTGAAATGATTTCTGTCGTCATCTCAACCATTGTCAGCCAATTGTCGTTTAGGTTTGTTTTCAGAATTTAGGGTGAGTTTGCTAAATGAAGCTGTCAACCTGCTGACATACGCAGTCAACTTTATTGTTTGCAGTGTTAACGAAATGTAGCCATTCTTTAGCAAAGTTTGTCTAGAAATAAAAGGAGCACAGTTTCAGAAATAAATTTAAAAAACAAAATAATTTGTGATCAATCTAATTTTAGATAAATTTTAAATACAACATCTCTGGAATAAAATTTAAAGCAATTCTTTGATGTTTGACATAAGAGGAATCCAATACTTTTTTAAAAAGGAAAAAAATGCTTAGAAAATATGAATGAAACATGGCATTTGTTCTTTTTTTTTTTTCCTAATAGCAATTAAAGAGTTGGGACCCAGAAACTTGAGAGTGTATTTTACCTGAAGTGCTCAGTTTAAAGACCCAAAGAAAAGTCTGTTTAATCAGATATATGGAGGAAGGGTCCTTACCACTTTTCAGTGACAAAATATCATTTAATTCTGCATTAGTATTCTGAAGTGAATTTTGCATCTTTTCTTCTTTGTGTGTACATTTAAAGCCATTATAATAATTATTTTTAATTAACTTTTCTGTTTCAAAAAATTGTAATGCTTGCAATAAACAAAGAAAAATGGATTATGAAAGCTAAATTCACATCGCTTCATTATTTCTTTTTAATTGATCCCTGAAGGAGGAAGTGAGGGGATTGATAGAATCTACGTACTGAGAATAGGATGGAGGATTCACACCATGCCACCACCATCTGGATAAAATAGAGTCCCATGGTCTGACTGGCAGGAATACACCCAGTTGTTCAGCACCTATTTAGTGAGAGCTTCCTCCATAAGCCACACACCAAAATGCATGCTCACGGGCATGTCATACATGTGAATGTGGATGTTAAACAAAAAACAAGTCTTAGGAACCATTTCTGTAACAGTCTGTGTGCCTTTCACTCACTTCCTGATAACTCAATTTCACTATTGTAGGTAAATCTTTTTGATCAAAAAATAATAATAATAATAATAATAAGTATGTTTTGGGGTCCCCAAAAGTATTCTTATCTTCAGTCACTGTGTCTACACTGTGTCTACATTGACTGATACCTTGATACCTATGAATTCAATGTTTATTGACTGCCAAATCTGTCACTCTTACCTTGACCTCTTACTTAACCTCTTGGACTGAGAGCTGCCAACAAAAACTTCCTACTTATTCATGTTACCATTACCTTAGATTACAAAACCAAATTCACAATTACCCTGAAATTAGATCCACCTCTAATTTGCATATCCCCATCATTGGTCTCATCTCTTCCCCATTCTTCAAAAAGTAGGAACTCGAGAATAATCCTGACTCTTTACTTTTCCTCATATTTTATACTGATTTTATATGGCCTTCACTTTGAATGAGCTAACTATTCTTTCTCCTGAATGCAATTTTCACTACCACCTTTCATAGATTCAACAGTCCCATACAAAAAACTAAAACCCTACAACACAAGGTTTCTAAAGAGTTTTCTGACCTCTTTCCTATTATAGTTATTCTGCACATTGATGCTGGATAAACTTTCCTAAAATTCTTATCATCAGATATTTTTAGCAAAAATCTCTAGTTTGACTATATAAAAAATGAAATATTTCTAATTTGCAACCCTAATTTTAATTTATAACATGATCTCATTAACTTATTTTCTTCAACTCCCCAAATGAATTCTTCACTGGACTGTGGTACTCTCCTGGCCATTTCCCCACACAAATCACACTTGTCCCCACCTTATTTCCTTACATTGGGCTGTTCTCTCCCCTCAGTCACAACTAAAAACTTCTCCACAGATCCAGATCCAGATTTAATCCAGTAGCCTCCAGAAGGTCATCTCTGAGTACTCTAGTTTGTATAATCCCATCTTTCTCCTAACACATTTTTAAAGTATACTATTACTACTTACATCAGCCTGGTATATATATGTCTGCTCATTTCCTAAGTGCCATGTGTATTTCTTGTTTGCTTATACTTTCTATGTTTCTACAGTACTTAGAATAGTACTAGTTATAATGACAGGGAGTTAATATTTATTAGTTCAGTGATTAATAAAGACATTTTAATTATGTTTTTAATTATAATTACCTAAAGTATTTGTAGACTAAAATTCATCTTATAAATGTAGATAGTTTTTTAATTCATCTGGATAGATTGCATGGTAGTATCAACTAATAAGGAACAGTCATGTTTGGTAGAAACCCAATTTAAACTACGGGAATTAGACCAACAAGTCATCTTCTCTCACACTCACAGAGTTTACACTCTAGTGAAAGGAGATACATTGCCAAGCAATACTAAATTCTGTGAAGAAAATAAAATAGATTGAGGTTGTAAATAGTGAATAGAAAGTATAGGAATTTATTTAAACTTAATGATCCTGTAGTGTCCTCTGTGTAGACAACTCTAATAAGAGCTAAATGACAAAAAGGAGGTTGTGAGAGGAGAGCTATATGAATAGCTCAGGGAATAAATTCATAGACTGAGAGAACCAGAAGTGCAAAGTCCCTGAGGCAGGAATAAACTTGACATGATAGAGAAAGATCAGACTGTGCTATGATCATGTGTCTACTCCTGAAACTTACCCTTTGAGTCGGGATATTCTGGTTAACCATCAAATTCCTTGTGCCTACTGCTATAATAGGGGAATTAGAATTCTTGATTAACAGCCTTATTAGAACCACATACAGTGAGGAGAGACTTCCCAGAGAAAAAGAATGCAAGAGATGCAAAAGAACAAATGCCCCTGAACATTTTTAAAAACAGTTTAATAAAATTCCATGAATTTTGGGTTAAGGATTACAAATATAAAATAGAAGCTCAGTCTTTATAAATTTTCCATTCACATCTTTGTGTCATTCAAATTTTAGTGAAGATTTAAAAGTTATTTCTCATGAAAATTTAAAAATTCGTCATTATATTAATAATCCTGTTGTCTCTACAGAAGAATACTACATTAAAAGTTTTATGATTTATCTCCAGATTCCAGTTTTATTTAGTAGATCATGCTGATAGAACTAATTGTATTTTTTTATTGGAGTTTTCTAATACATAGAAAAATGATAATGTAAACTCCTCTGTTACTGAGGCAGCCTAAAAGTAAGAGGCAGACATAGTTTATGTCTTAGTTCCTCCCCTTATTATATATGTGACCTTGGCCTGCTCTGTGCCTAAGTCTCATTCTTCAATAGGAGAAATAATAGTATTTATACCTCATAAAGTTTCTTGTGAAGATTAAGTGGGCTAATATTCATAAAGAATTTAGAATGATCCCTCAGGGCACATAGTAAGGCCCTCATAAATGTTAATTACTATTATAATTATGACAGATTTGAAAAATCAGTAGAAAATGCAAAGCTTTACATAAAATGTAAATACCCAAAGAAATGTTATAAAATACATGCTAGTATTTTGAAGTGATTATTATTAGACTGTTCTAACGTATTTTTACTTTTTATAAATCAATAAAAACAGATTTAACTTCAGCTATAATACCCAAAATCATTATTGTGGTGAAGATAAAATATAGAATGATATTTAACTGATTTTAAGCACATAAAACAATTACAGCTAAGAATTAAAACTAAAATATAAATGGGAAGTTCAATATTGCATTTGCTATTGCCCACAATAATTTAGAAAGTGGTTTCAAATCTTCTAAACCAAAAAGAAACAGACATACATACACATGCATAGACAGAATATGAATGGTACTGTCTGCTAATAGTATAAATAGAGAGAAGTTAAAAATATGTTATAATACAACAAAATGTATTTTATTAAAAAACTGTAAGTTGTTAATTCTACCATTATACCAGGTATGTTGATCTCTTTTATGAGTTTATTGGGATTTCTTTGTATCAAAAAACACATAACATTTTAAGACTATATGTGACACACCAATATTGCTTTAACCATATTCTTTCAGCATATGTTAAAATATTTAACCAGTGTGACACAATAAGAGACATAATCTTCTAATTTACTTATCAAATTAATTTTCTTAGAAAGTTTTACTATAAACACTTACAACATTTGACCTATGCTTGTGAGAACATAAGATCGATTTCTTAGTTGATTCATTTATTTCTTCCTATACAACTCTAAAATATATCAGTTCACTTTGTATAACATAGATCTTGAATGGATAAATGAGGAGAATAAATATACAGTAATAAAATCACTGATTGAGATGCAAAAGAGGGAATATTGGAGAGAAAATGAATATTAAGGGTTTACTATGTCACATGCTTTAAATATGCTCCATTATATTTTGTCACTATTTAGCTAGAGTTGGTATATGTACCCTCATTTCTGGTGAGAAAATTGAAACTTAGATGAAACTTATGCCAAAGTCAACAGGTAATATATGGTTGAACCACTATTTATACCTGTGTCGGGATGAAACCAAACCTATTTCTGTAATACTACATTGTGCTGTTTTCTTGTAATTGATGACATTATGTATTACTATTTTCCACCAATCCTCACTTTCAACATCTTTTATAATGTACAAGAGACTGAATACGTGAGTAAAATTATTTTTTCTGCATATATTTTGCATTTTTGTACTTATGATTCAGAATATTGAAGAAATATATCTTCTGTACCAGTAAAATTTGTCTCCAATTTCTTATTTCAATTTTAATTTTTTAATATTCTGTTCTTATGCCCTGTTGTCATTCTTTCAGCTTTTTTGTTCTCACTGAATAAATAAATAAACAAACAAATAAAGGGAAAAATCAGGTTTACAGTAATGTCTGGGATCCTTGACTTTTTACTAATATTGACAAGGCACAGAATTGAACTTTAAATTTGTGTTTCCAAATAAACATCTAGTTATAAGGACTACATTGAAAGGAAACTAATGAAATTCCAAGGTGCTCTGGGGTGGCTGTTTTATTCTGATCGGTGGTAGATTGCACTATTGACCAAATGTCAGACACAGAGCGATACAATGATTGAATAAAAGTGTATACATAATCGGAGCAGAGAACTTTGCCAGGACCAGCTTTGTCGCCTTTCTCATAATACTAAAGGAAATTCTTTTTTTTTCCTCCTCTCTGAGTGCAAATAATTTTTTTTCTTTTTTGGCCCCCTCCTTCTTTTATTGGTACCCCCAAATAAAATAATGCAACGTACCTTAGCCAGAAACACTGATGAAATATTTTCAGGCTAGGTATTAATCTGTTATCAGTTCTGTAGGTGTGAAATGTGATGAAGATGACAGAGAATCATGCTCTGCAGGCCTCAAGTAATTTGCACCAAAGATATTTAGATCTATCTTTGGACACTACAGATCAGTTATTATGGGAGGGGAAAAGCCCTTGGGGAGTCTACCTTGAAACATATTTCAAATGCCAGGGGAGTTGCATGAAAATTGGGTAATGAATGAAACTCTGATTGCAGAAAAATCACTTTGGAATGTGACTGTTGCCGCACACAGTTGCTCTGTGTAAACCTTAAATGCTTAACAATGTGGACTGAGTAGTGTGGATTCTATGATGCCTTCTGTAACTTCTTTCCATCTTTACTCCTCTTGCACCATTTAGTTGAGGATGAATAAATATTTGTCATATAACCTGATGGTTATACTTTTTGCTTTAATTGAAAATATGACCAAGGTGTGTGTATTCATGAAGTATAAGAACTTGTAGACAGCTTACTATAAGTTCACCAAAGAAATTTTATCTTCTTTATCTCTATCACTGAATAAATCAAACATTGTTTCTTAAACTCCAGTAGGTATTTCTGAAGGCTTATAGACTAAATTAAGGCAAGTTCTAGAAAAGACTGGGCTTCTTCTTTCCAATAATCAAACTGGAATCAAGAGACATTACAACTGCTTCTTTTTTGATAACTTATCTGAAATAGCCAAATGTAGTTTACAATGGTAATCAGCCTGGTGGAGAAGTCAGTGTATTTATTATTAGTTTTAACTTAGGAATTTAGCTTGAGACAAAAGATCCATGATGGCTTAGACCACATAGGCCCTTACCATAAATATAAGTATGGGATCATAACTCTTAATAAAACTATGCATATATATTATATTAATTTAAATTATAGAAAAAAGTCTTTTTATATAAACTCATCAAATTCTAATGTGCATAGTAAAATAAAAAAATTGTTTAATAATGAAAATATTCTCATAGAAATACTTATGTTTACACAGTCTGAGAACTGTCCCTTTTTTGGAAGTCTGTCCCAGAGTGAAAGTGATCATTGTACCTCATTTAAATATGCACATATTTCTTTCACAACCCCTAAAGTAATTTATTTAAATATTTATTTATATGACTGTTTATGTTTTTTTAGAGTGTAACCTCTATGGAGGCAGGAAGTGTGTTCTCACCAGAGCTTGGCATATAATAAATGCCTACCAAGTGTTTGTAAAATGAGCATATTAATGAAGGAAAGAAAAGATGTAGGAGTTAAGGCAAGTGGAGTTATGTGTAGGAAAATCACCAATAAAGAGGAAACAAGCTTTCTTTTTGGCTTTTGCTCACACATTAGAAATGGCAAAAGTAGAAAAGGAAGAAAATAAGAGAGACACTCTAGAATAATTTTTATCTACTGTGAAATCAAAGATCGAAATAAAAACCACCAAAAGTAGAAATATTGTTTTCTTTCCACCTGCATCAGAAAGTTGTAACAACAGAATCAAAGAGATTTTTTTATTCCAGGCTTTGGGGTAGATAACCAGTTGGATGCTAAAGAAGTGAATTTCGTAATGGAAGCTTCTTGGAAGTTATAATCCAAATCACTTCATTTTTTCTGTTTTCAAAATGGTGCGTAGACAGCTCCCAGTTATCCCAGTGGCACCAATCTTTCCCAAGGTTATTACAAAGTAATTAAGTTTGGCATTACCTTACCTGAGATATCTTTCCCAGTTAGACCTAGTATATATCAGAATCATTGTGTATTTCAAATTCATAATGTAACTCAGTGGAAAGGAAATTCCTCAACTCAATTCAATACTAAATTTTCAGATGTCTCCAAGACCACTGCATCTTAAATCAACAGGTAATATTACTTTTGGTTTATCAGATTTCTCATAAAAAGAAAGCTCATCACTAAATGACACATTTTTAAAGTGGAAGTTTGACACCACTAACATACATTCTGTTATTTTCTCTTTGTTGCTTTGCTCTCAACCATTTTAGAGGTGTAAATTTTGGTAGGACCTCCTTCTTGTGAATGGGTTCTTCCATTATACACCACTATCTGGAAGGGAGTGCACATGTAGTTTAATACCGGAAGGAAGAATTTTGATTGTGAACACACAAACGATGCTAAGATAGAGAAAAATTCATGTTTATGTTTAGTCCCTTTAGAGTCTCAGTCTTGAATAGGCCATCCAGGAATTTATTGTCATTAATATTCTTCCCTCCAGGTTCCCTCATTCCTTTAACCATCACAGCACTCACTCCCTGGGGCCCTTTCAAATCCTGACAGGAGTCCACAGGGACCAGTTACTGGATCTCATCCAGAAAGCAGTCACAGATCTTTCCTTACCTTAAGAGTAGGAGTAGGTGTGGGTCTTTTTCATGCTACAGAATGTAGCATCTGTGAAAAACAAACTTTGGTTTTGCTATCATAGTGTAGTGTACTATATTTCATAATATAATTTTGATATCATAGAATGCCAAAAGATGTCTTTTTTTTTTTGCCAGGGCTGAAAAAAGAAAGGAACGACAGGAGTTATTGTTGGGTCAATGAGATTTTAAACTTAGTTTGTAGGAGAAAGACAATTTTTTATACTTCAGAATTTGAGGGTGGGAGAAGCTAGAAGGCTCACAGAGGGCAGGAGCTAATGCTGCTAACTTCATGTGTTATAAAGGCATTCGAATGGGACTAACAAATGCTCTTTATAAATAAAAATATATGACTACAGAGATGACAACAGAGACCATTTTAATCAGTCCTTGCAAAAGAGAAATCTTCCTACTCCTTCTTTTTCTTTTTCCAGTAAATGTGGTGAAATTCTTTCCTCGATCCTATTTTCTCAGTGGGATAGGAAGCGAGATCATCCACTATGAGTAAGATGGGGTAATGCCTACATTTTCATACAGTACTTTGTATATGGTTACAGTAACTGCTTTCTAAACATGGCGAACTGGTATCCCTTACTCTAGTGCTTAGTAGATATGCCAGCAAGTTTTAGATGTTGTCAAAACATATTATGAAGATTTGACTCTACATCCCAGGAAATTTCACTTATTCATTAATTTTACAAATATCAAATGATTCTTACTAAGTTCAAATACTCCTTTGCTATTTTAAAAGAAAGTATAAAAACTGAAATGTACAGAAAATTGAAAAATAGTTCTCTGGAGACACACTTGAGAAAAACTTAAAATTTTCAAAGTAGATATTTTTCTAAGAAAAAAAAAGAGAGAGAGAACGAGAAAAGCAGATGATATTGAATTTTCCATGGACATAGGAAAACAGGAATTCGCATATATTATTCTATTAGGAAATTCAATTTTTTCTCAGTTATTAATTTTTAGTAGGAAATCCTCACCATTAGTGGCTCATAGGCAAAGAAAGTGACCGCTGATGAAAATAAAGCATGAGATAGTGGGGCAAATATTCTGTTAGAATCAGAAGACCAGAAACAGGTCTCAGATCTATCACTTAAACTGCTATATGTCCCAGAGTGGTTTACTTCATTGTTTAAGCCTCAGCACCTCTGTCTGATAAAAGGACATACTAAACCTAATTTTGTAGGTTTTATGAGGCTCAAATAAAATACTGGATATAAAATCACCAAGAGAATTATTATATGATTTTATTGTTTTAAACCTGTTTTTTACATTAAAATTTGGTTTTTCTTTTTTTCCTTAAAGTAGATTATTTTTTCATACTTTTTCCCTTAGGTATAATCACTTATTTTCTAGAATGAAACTACTTCATACAATTACAGAATGAAATGCTTGTCTAATTGACTTAATATTTTTAAAATATTTTATTATTATGTATATTTGTTCCTGATAACTTTACTTTATGATAAAATTACTGACTTTTTTCTAAAGTCTTAATGACTAGTCAAGACCTTGAATTATGCCTCCAACTAGGTACAAGTTCTCATGTGGCAAGTGTTGATTTAGTTTATCTACCAGCATGAACAATAGATCCAGTCATTAAGGCCTACCTATTTTAAAAGCAGTTTTTAAACTTTTAAATTCCTACTTAGATGATCTCTGGAAAATGCCTTCTACACTCTGAGGAAATAAAATGCAGAAATGTTCACATTCATGAGACAATAGCTTTGACTGAATGCTGTAAAATGAAATCTGCTCTTTCAGTTTTTCTTTCAAAAGACAAATTGCATAAATAATACATTTGGGCCTTGCAAAACCAAACAAGCACAATAGCTACTTTACAGCTTTCATCAAAATGAAGGCCATCTTTTTCATTTTATTATGGAACCATTAATACAATTTCATCAACTTTGATTGGCTCCAGACTGAAAGCATCTTGCCAGATGTCAATGGAGGTGCTAATATCACTGGGATTCGGGGTAGCACCAGCCCAACGACTGGTGAGCTGATCAAATATGAAAAATAAATTAATCTAAAACTTTTCAAATTTGGGGGGACACAGCATTTTCTTGGGAAAATTCAGATAAGATCTATCTTTGCAATGCTCCCCAAATTTACATGAGAATCTCTTAAAGAATGAATGACTAAGAGAAGCTTTTGCATATTGATTATCTTCTTTCAGTTTTTGGAATGTCTTGGATATATTTCAATCCAAATTAGCCTTTTCATCCGTCTATCAGAGACATTAAAGCAAATGAACAAACAAACAAAAAAAAACCCCAGAGATTTGATTAAGTTTATTTTCTACCTATTTTCAGTTTAAACAAGAAAGATCTGTTGAAGGAGGAATGAAAATTATGGTAAAATCAGACTTTTTATTCAATTAACCCTGGATTTAAATTTTTCTTGGTCTCAGTCCTATGAAACAGATAATTGAGAGCTTGCTGTAATTGACACATTAGAGTTTAATAAGGCAAATAGAAGAACACAGACATTACTTTCTGAGTAAAAAGAACACATAGCAGATAGCCACAAAATAAGAGTTAAAGGATACTGACTTGGGACAAGTATAGTGCTGTAAAAAGAACTTTAAAAAAATTCAAAGAAACCCATGAGTAACAACCTATATTATATGCATTTAGTACATTATTAACTTCATATACAGAGGAATTAAACAAGGTAGAATAACCTGTGATATTTATTTCATTTTTTTGTTGACATTTTAAAAGAAAATATAGTTTTTCTTGTCTATGAAAGTGATTTTTAAAGTTACTCTATAAATTAAATTTAATTTTTATTTTTATCTTGGGGACTAAAATATTTAGAATGCATTGACACATTCCAGGTTAATAAGAATGAGATAAAAACTGTCAATCTACTTAACATGAAAAAATATGTACTTTGAGATTTTACTACATTATAGTATGGCTATTATGTATAGGTTTCCACTCCAGATTGCTACTTACTAGCTGAACGATCCTGAACAAGTGACTTACCTGGCTAGTGACTCAATTTTCTGTTCTATAAAATGTTTTATAGAACCTACTTCTCTGGGTTCTTGTGAGGTTTAAATATCTATTACTTGTAAAATATTCAGAAAAATGCCTAGCATATAATAAATACTCAAAAAGTGTTAGTTATTTTTACTACCCAACAGCATTTGAAATGATAGAAGAGCTGAGTAAATTAAAAAGTAAAAGCAGTTACCATTTTGTTGTTGTTGTCAGCATTACATCCTGGTAAGAGTCAAGAAAATCCTATTTAGTTACAAATTACTGCTACTAAGATTGACTGAATTAGATTTGAGAAATTTAAAATATAGTCAGCATCAAATATTTGTGTTTGCTTTTTTAACAGGCAAATTAAAACATTGGCAAGTGCCTTTTAATTTAATTTTTAATTCTTATCTCTTTGGAGATTACACATAAAATATTCATTTATCTTCAGTTTCAGTTTGGTAATATGTGCTTGGCAATTAAGAACTTGATGTACTAAGAGATAAATGTATTTAGGTTAAATGTTAGTGCTTCGTATAAACCTACTTTGCAGGAATTGTATTATACTTCTTACTCTTTAGACTAAAACAAGATGAAACAAACCCTAATTTTTCGAGCTTTGGAATTGCCAATGTGTCCCTACTTACCTTCTTCAATAAAATTGCTAACATTAAGAACCCCACCTTAATTTTACTGTTTAAACACAAAATGCTAAGCACTTAAAAGGCTCACAGCTTACTCTTTATTCATTACATTGATAGCACTGATTTGGTCAGGATAATTCTAAGGCTCCCTAAGACTGGGCTTTATTGTTGTGGGGTAGTGATAATTAGGAACCAATAATGGATTTAGTGATTTCCAATATTGATGCCTTTCAAGAGGATCAGCCCAGGTTTTCTCACTTTCTGTTTGTTTCATTTATCTAACCCTTCCCCCCAAATACAAAAAAACTTCACCTTCTTTATATAAAGATAGATTATTCTTAACATATTCACACACATATACAAATAAAAACATGTATATAGGCAACAGTAGAAAGGCATAAGATGTAACATCTATAAGAACGGTGTGTGTTAAGTTTATAAAATTGGCATTACCTATAATTTAGCCACTAATTTTTCTTTGTTATTCTTTTCTTTTAGTCATAATTATATTCATTATAATTTATTAATTATAATAAAAAATTAAATTACAGTGTTCTTGAATTACTGAAAAAATAACATAGGGAAGCCAAGAGACATGATTTTGTTTAAGTCATTTGGCTGTTCTGAGAATCAGATGGCTCATATGTTAAGTAAGTAGGTGGCTCTTTGAAATAATTTCAATAGTTCAAGAACCTCAGTGAAACTAAAATTTGGGGAGTATAATTTTACAGAAGTTATCTGAAGCATTGATTTCTTTGTCGGTTAGAATTCTGTCAACTCATTGGGATGGTATTGGTTATCTTAAGCTAGCAAGATAACCAATTGAACACTTTATTTCTTTGATTCATTTTCAATAAGGACAATATGTATGATGCACTCATATGACTTGTTTTATAGAATGATCCATTGTATGAGAATTGGGTTTGAGAAGAGGGCAATAGGAAGTTAGAGACAATCAAGAAATATTTCTTCAGCGGTAGAATGTTTGAGAAGCCTGGAATGGAGTTCTAAGTCTCCTTCTAACTTTATAAATCATTATATCCATTTGTTTGAATTGTCTAATCATACTTCCTTATTCTAATACGATCAAGCTTACTTATTTTATGAATGATTATGCCTCAAGTCAAACGTATAAACAGAATAAATGTACCTTCTCCAATATAGACATTCTGTATGAGCTATAAATTAAAGGCACTATATATTTAAATTAATGATCAATGTCTATGTGTAGCTCATGAAATTGAAGATGTATGCATATTTGAATATCGATGAAGTCTACTGGAGGTTTGGCCGAGAAGACTATCATATCACTAACTTCGTATGTGCAGGTGCTTTGCACTGAATTAATGAACAATTATTTATTTTGTTTTTATATAAATCCTCCCCACTTGCAATTCCCAGTGTATTTACACATCCATATTTATTTAATTGATTTGATTAATATTCATGCTTATGTAATGTAAATTATGTTTTAATTTTATGTATTTATTTATTTATTTATTTTTATGGTGACTGATTTTTTTTATATTTTCGCATAGTCAATTATCCTAAGGAAATAAGCTTTGGCAAAAAAATATTCATTAAGGTTATCAAAGTAACAGAAAACAAGGTGTGATATATATCGCCAAAGAAAGTTTTCAAGACTATTGAATGGAAAGTTTCCTATCTCTCAGAAATAGTGCATATTTTAAAATGGACAAATTCCTGTCACAATGTAGTAAAAAAGAAAACACTAAGGTGCCAGATTATATATATATATATATATATATATATATATATATATATATATATAATTGGAATGTAACTATATAAAAGAGAACTCCCAAAATGTCATAAATCAGAAAAAATACTGTAAAGAAAGACACTACAATATTTTTTGTAGTTTTAACATGTTTATTTTTTATATTTATTAAATTTATTGGATGATTTTCGTTAATAAAATTACATGGGTTTCTAGCATACCATTAAATAATACATCATCTATATATTGTGTTGTGTGTTCATCACCCATAGATAGTCAAATCTCCTTTCATCACCATATATTAGAACCCTCTTACCCTTATCTACTTCCCCTCTTCTCAGTTCCCCCAGGTAACCCAAGGTCCATAAACTTCAGCATACTTACTTGTAACCATCACAAATTAAATACTGTTTGAAAAATTCCATGTAAGTCTACAACAGATTTTTATGTGTATCATCAACAAAAGCTAAATATTCTCTAAAGACAGTATTATTCTTTTTTAAAAATAATAAGATACTCTTTGGAGGAAAACTTAGTAGTAAAGTCAGGTGGTGAACCTGACTAATATTATTACAAGTATCATCAGCTTGTGGTCCTTTGAGCCAAATTTGGCCACTGGATATTTTGTTTTTAGCTACTCTAACATTGGCAGGATATTTCACATATAATTCCATGTATCAGGTCACATGAATATTATGCCCACATTCTGATGTGGCATCAATGAGCTAAAAATTGTTTGTGGCTAACTCTCATAAATGGCATATGGTCTACAATCCTTTAGTCCTAAACATCCCTTATTATCTCTGTGCCATTGAGGCTAAGTGGCAGCTACTCTTTATGATAGTATTTGTGCTGTTATTTTCCTGTAGTAGAATTGAGGAAAACTTATCCTGTATCCATGTCTCTGTAGAAAATGTTAGATAAGGAAAGAGGGCCCATGTTTTATAAAAAATGAGGATGTGTGTTTGTTTGTGGAAATGTTGAATATCCTGTGTGTTTAATATGACAATGTATTGTGTCTGTATAAAAGAATACCTCTTAATTTATTAATATGAAAAAACTGAGAATAGTTCTGACCAATTTGCGGGAAATATATAGTAATTTTTTAATTAATTGAAAAATACTGATATTTAAGCAGGGTTTATTTTAAAATGCAAACAAAAGATGTACTGCAATAAAATGCAAATGTATATTAACTGAAAAAAACTTGCTCCAGCATCAAAGCCTTTTATAGTTGATAAGTTCATTAAAAAGTGTCTGTAGAGAATAGCAGAAATTATGAGTCTCAAACAGAAACAAGTATTTGCAAATATAAGTAGCTAGAATAGAGCGGATAGAAGATAAACTTGAGAACTTACAGGACAAAGGATGTGAAAAGGTTGAAGTATTTTTAAGCTTTCTGTTGCAGCTTATAAAAGCCTAAATATAAATAATAATACCTATTTGGCTGTATCATTTGTGCTGTCAATGAGAATTTTTGATCTGACCAAAGTACTTTGTGCATGGTATATTGACAAGCACAAATTAAAAAAAAAAAAAAAAAGATTTATTTTGTGAGAAAAATCCTCAAGAGGTGAATGTAGTAATTTAATCGGTAGGCATGATAAGGGTATTGCTATTGCAGTACCCTTAAATATAAGACAACAGTGTTTTTTACTAGGACAGAAAATTTACATGTTTTCACTGTATCACTTATGAGGTATCTCTTTGAGCTAAAATGTTAACAACGAACATAGTAATGAAGAATTTCCCCCTGGATTTGCTCCCAAGGCTTGAACCACTGATATTTTGATGCTTTGTTGAAATGGAGGCCTAGTTCTTAGTTGGCTGCATTGCATAGAGGTTAGTAGCTTGCTATGGCATGCTGCTGAAGATATATATTCATACACACACACACACACACACACACACACACACAGATATGCATATACACAAGATTGAAAGAATTGCTTATTTTCAACATTCAGGTAAATTACCACCTGTCACTAGTTAAAACCCAATAAAAAAATTTGGCTTTTTTTGATTGATATTTTAAGCATCAAAATTGTTTAAATTTCTTTGCAATAATTTATTTTTGCACTACTTACAAACTTATGATTTGAGTACCTCATCCTTAAGGAAATTTTATCACTGAGAAATTAAAATGGCACAGAACATATGGCTCATTTTCCTATACCATGACTGTTCTACAAACGCAGAAGAAATTGCCTGAAATACATTCATACATTCTCCAAATTCTGTATTTAAAGACCAAATTCCTTTAAAAAAAAAAAGGAGATGACATGAATAAAGTATTAATTACAAATGGGTTACTGCTGAACTAACACGCAATACAGTTTTTAAAAATCCAACATAAGGACATTAAAACCAGAATTCTACAAAATATAGAAACTTTTGTGTACAGATTCTATACATGTTTGTAAGCAACTATATTTGAGAACATCTGTTTTCCATAGTGAACTGAAGAAAACTAAGCATCGTTTCAAGTTAAAAGATGCATTACAACAGAACACGCAAATATTGACATGAAAGCAGAAGAGTGAAACAATTTTTGGATGCAAACCAAAAGAGGAATTATAAAAGGAAATTTTAATCACTGAACTTACCTAATAGTTAATGGTTTTGCTTCTATTTTTAGCTAAAAGTAAATTATCTAAAGTTATAACTGTATAATATTATACAGTAAATACAAATGTAAATTATATTTTTGATGGTTGATTTTTTTTTCCCCATCCATCCAATTTCACTCATTTAAATTGTATGGCCCAACTGTGAAGAAATACTAAGTTTGAAATAAGAAGTTTTTAATTTAACTGCTTGAAAAAGAACCACACAATTTTGCAAATAATTTATCATAATTTGAATGTCTTTATTTTATAATCATACCTCTGAAATTGTAGAATAATATGCCTTTGTTAAAATTATGAGAAAATTTGAGCGAGGCAAAAATATAAGGTTCTTTGATTTCAAACTTTTTGAAAATGAATTAATATTTTTCAGTTCACTTTTATCTATATATGGTAATTAGAAGGATGATGATATGTAGTTATAAATGTGATACTAATTTGCAACACAAACAGTACTAAACACTATACATGAATGCACTAAAAAGATTTGTGTAGAATCTTAGAGTAACTACTGTAATTATAATGATTGTGTAAAGATTTATCCATATTTGGAAGTAGAATTTTTTTCCATTATGAGAAAAGTTTAAATACCCTTCTAAAGGTGGCATTATCTTCTCATTAAAAAAAAAATGAATTTGATCTTTGGCTCCAATTGTTCTCAAAATTCACAAGTTGATTCATCTTTTACATTGAAAATTAATGTTAAATTCCCTATTAAAATTATAATAACAATATTCTTTTCTGTCTGGAAAGATTGTCATCTTTTCTTTCATATATAAACATTACCTCAATTATCAAGGTTATGATGAATTATATTGTAAAGGGTAACATTATCCATGTCTGCCAAAGATAAACTAAATTAAATGGACAGATAGATTAGATATAAAAAAGGATATTAAGAGATTATGGAATTACTTCCTCCAAGATCTTTAAAAACAGCCCAGATACCCATCTGCCTACAATAGTTTAGGCAAAGTTTGCCTGAAGCCAGCAGGATGAAGCAGAAAGATAACCTTTAGAGGTTTCCTTCAACCATATTTTTTCTAAGATTTCACTCTATTGCCCTCTAACTGTACTAGCATCTTCTCAGTTTTCTGATGAAGATTTGGACAGCTTAGATTCTTTTTTTTTTTCTTAATGTTAGCACAGTGTCACTCTAATTTTTAAGTTATATTTTTCCAATGTGAAAGAAGTCAAAAGAGAAGTATTACCAAAGTTCAGACTTCGTGTAAAAAAAATTAAAAATGGTCAATCCAGGATAACATTATTAAAAATCAGGATGACAAAGTTAGTTTTCTAAAACCCCACTGCATCTATCATTAATACAGGCTTATTGCTAAAAATTTATATGACTCAGAATTTCAAACAGAATTTTTATATTGTTACCACATAAATTGAAAAGCATAGTTTCAATAAACTGTAATATATTCCCTTAATGCTAAACGGGGGTTAAATATCTTCCCTAACAAAAAAAATTTCTTAAGTATTCTTAAATAATAAGTGAATTCAGCATGGCCACCATTTAAGGCTAAGTAGTCAGGGCACCTCCAAAAGTCGAAGGTGGCCAGGGGCTTGCTGTATATGGAATCCAGCAAGTGAATGGAGTAGAGCAGTTCTAGACCTGCACAAACATTGTGGTTGCCCTGGAATAAAGCTTGATCATGACCCATTTCTTTCATAACTGTTTTCATGTTGATTATACAGAATCAGAAAAAAAATGCTTTTAATAAGTGTTGGTTATTTAATGTAAGAAATTAATCAATAGTTCAAAATGTAAAAAAAATTCTGGTCTTTTGTAAAAAAATAAAGAAATATTGTTCATTGTTAGTCATTCATTTATAAAAAGATATCTCCTAAATTACTTGTGGCACTGATAATATTTTTAAATGGGTTATGTCATTAAAATTGTGACATTTTACAAGTATTTTGATAGTTTTATTAGCTTCACATACAAGAGGAGAAAAGGCTTTCTTCATGACATGTAAGAATGACTTACATAATGAATTTTTGCACAAGATATTAACCAACATGTGACAATTTTTTCCAAGGTCTGGAATGATTTGTTATTTAGGATATAATGGCAATTGTTGTTCAGGACAGGTTTTCTAGAGACAAATTTGTTGATTCAGTGAAAAATTGATCAGTAGAGATTTCAAGAGAGCCTAAGTCAACTACTTAGCCAGCATGACAAAGATATGGCTAATTCAATGCATTTCTTCTGGCAAAAACACATGAGACCTCCTGGGGATCTAGTGGTTAGGTCTCAGCACCCTCTCTTAGCAAAAACACTGTGAAGTATGTGTGACTTGCAGTGGTAAATGACTTAAAAATTATGTGTGGGTAATCTTATTCAGTGAAGGGGCATGAAAGAAGATAGTTTTTTTCAGAGGAAAAAAAATCTGATTGACTTTTAATAAATCAGATACCAAAGTTTACTTAACTTGAAAATAATCTCTAGCTCTGTGACACCTAGGAGAACAGTGGCTAGTGAAAAATATGTAGAAACCATAACTTTCAAGAAAGCATGGTGTCACTTTAAAAATCTATTACAATTTTCACATATGCTTCTCAATCATCATCAGAAGAAAATATTTCCATTTCACAGAATAAAGATACGTGGCTTATAAAACAATCTACATGTTGCCATTTTACAACTACAGGTAATATGTAATAAAGGATGGATTGGGTGTTCCTACTAAATTATTATATTATTCATTAAAAGTAAAACAGGAGTTTATTGATCAAGTAACTGATTGCAAATAGCTATCTCTTTAACTGCAGTGTTTATAAAATTTTGTTTCTAATTTCAATATTAAAAAGATAAATTCCATTTTACTGGGTATGACTATATTTTAGTTAAATGAAGACAAAAGAAGGAGATACTTATAGTTGTTTATATACAGCTGCAGAAAAGCCTTGCATGGCTAGAGCAACTCATTGCCTCGATTCTCTTTTAATTACTTTATACTCATTTAATGAGAAGAAACATTTATCACATTTCTGATCTGATTCAAGAAAAGATCAGTTATTCTTATTTAAGTTTTATGCTTTTTTCATATTTAATATATTTAATATGACTCATTATAGTTACTTTACTGTTTTCATATAATGCATACATCACTTTCTACAAAGAATTCAATAAATTAGCAATATTTCTGGCCGCTTGTCAGGGGAAAAAACCTCAAGCATACTGTAACTGTATAAATCATAAGTCCAGTTTAACATGAATTAAACACATAAATCCATCAATGTTGCTGGAATTTTGCTCAAAACATTTGAAAACCACAAATAAAGCAGATGTGATGTTACTTTGGTTTGAGAAAGATTCTCTTTTTCTTCATGTTTCAGAAATATAATAAGGCTTGAGTCAAGTGATAAAAATAGTTTAAATTTAAGACTCACAATAAGCCTGTTTAGTAAAGTTTGAAACTGGCAGGAGATTTAGCTATTTCTATATTTTTCGTTTCTTGTTGCTAAAGCTTTCGTTGTAGCATCTGTAAAATGTGTGTATGTGTTCAGAAACATGCAGTTTGTAGAATTCATTTCAGAACCGTCTGTGTTTGAAAACAATGTTTGGCACAAGAAATCAGCAAAGACATAGGAAAAATATTAAAATCACTGTAGGAGTGACAGCAAAAAATGCAGAGAGACAAATTCTTCCAGTCTGATCCTTTATGATACTTTTCTAGTTATTGAGTATATAAATTCCAATCCCCTAGTACAACTGAAGGGGGAAAACATGATTATCATATCACTTGAAGCTTCACAACTTTAAATTCAGCTCTGATGTAAATTCACTGTATAAAATGACTTTTAATATTTTGTTCCTTAACATAAGTATTAAATTTTACATGATTAAAAATTTATTTACTCTCTCTTTCTTAATTTAGGTTTTTATTTGCTGTGATTGCCATTCCTAACCCATCTTGGCAAAAAAATATTTTTGTACATGAGAGCAAGGGAAATTTTAAAGCAAACGGTGGCATTAGCCATGGCACATAATTAGACTTTGAAAGCTCTCAATCTTTGGTAAAATAAATAAGGTAAAAGAAAATTGTCGTGACCACTTCAGTCTCTCAGGTCCACAGATATGCGTCCTTAATGTTTCATAAGAAAAGAGAATTAGAAAGGTGTAAATAGTCAGAGATCATTGGAATTACTTTTTAGCATTTACTTGATAGAATCATTAGCTAGCTGCCAGCTATAGGACCAAAGTGAAGGATTCCTGGTATATGAGAGCCCTAAGAGAAAGATATTTTCACTCTGCTAATGCAAACAGATTCTGTAAATTTTTTCTCAAATAGAAAAACAGGAGGCAGTCGGAGCCAGCTTCTCCATTAGAAAAATTACATGCAGAATTGAGACAGAACCAGACATGAATTGGTAGGGAACAATTTGGTACTGATGTTCATTTATTTTTCTAGTGCTATAAAGTCTTCAATGGCTACAAGTAGTTGATGGTGTTTGCAGAAGAGCTTTGGTTACAACCAAATGACAGTCTTTTCAGAAGAGCTTTCCTCTATATCATTCAGGAGTAATTGTTCAGCTCTGGTTTAGAGAAAAGGGATTCCTTCTGTTGATTGAATTGCCAACACCTTTCAGTACTTTGCTTAAGAAAATGATGATCTTGAAGAAAGTGCTATCAGACTCTAGACATTTTTAAATATCTTACTTCTTTAATATATTTAATGTTTCTTAGTTGTTAAGGAGTCTATTCTGTCTTTGATACATGTGCTTGGTGCTCATCAGTGTTAATGGGAATTAGCAACAAAATGGGCCCTTAATCATTTATCTTACATTATAGAAAGGCATGATTTGAGGACTTGATTAGGGCTGTAACTGAACAAGATATTATAAAGATTTGATTCTATTCAAACATGTCCATTGCAATAATTTGACTGGAAATTTATTATAAAATTTTCTTCTACTAGCTATTTTACCATTGTGATCATTATTTAAGTATACGACCAAAATCTTATAAAAAACATTAAAGGTATTTGAACACTAGTTACTTATAAAAGTAAAGACATGTATTCATGGTTCATGCAACATTAATTTTGCATTTACCTGGTATATATCAGTTTACAATACTTAAATTGCTTCTGAGAGTGCCGAATCCTAGCCAATAGACCACCAGAGATTAAAATGCTTTTGAAAGTGAAGTTTCCTTATGTGCCCAGGAAGAATTGTGTGAGAAGTATTTTTACTTTTTACTGGGCTTGAAGTTTTTCAGAGATACATATCTTTAGAAAACCTTACCATTTGTGTGACACATATTTATAAATTCAAGCTGAGAAAAATACTAAGCTATATAAACATACTATAGGCAATACAGAATGTGTATTCTTTGGGGCAAAACAGCGAGATCTGGGAATTTTTTGTGTATTTCACTATCCTGATACGAATTATCTGAGCATGTGGCTTCTTGCTGCCTTTATCTGTAGTGCTTTTCTCCATCTACAGGATGCACTGTTTACTTCCCCAAAAGATATCTCTGCTCCTACCAAACTGCTTTGTTTTACAAATCCAAGCCAAAAGTTTTACTATTGCCAGAAGTGTTTCTCTTCTCCAGTCTTGAGTTTCAGTGTTTCTCATTATAAACATTATACCACCATTACATTGTGATTGAAATGAATTAGGTAAAGAATACAGATTTTAGATGATTATGAATTTGGTGGTTCAAGTTTTGGGTTTGTTTGTTTTTTTGCTCTGAAGGGAGTGTTATCTGACATAATTTTACTTAATTTGTTTAACTTCCTTTAAATATTCATACAAAAAATTATGCTTTTAAAAAGATGCAAGAGTACAATCTACATTTGAATTTCGTAATTCTGATATAACAGACAAAATAATATTTAAAAACTATTAGAAATGCATATTATTGATTTAACTAATTAGAATATCTTATAAAATTAATCTGTCAAATGAAACAAAATTAGTGTCAATAAGAAAAAATATAAACTTCAGTGTTTTTCTCATGTTACATTATAGCCAGTTTGAAAATTTTAAAGGTCTCATTTACAATAGCAACAAAACACAAAATTCTCAGTAATAATCTTAATACAAAATATAATGTATCTATCAAAATAATATTACAAAATATACTGAGGAATCCTAAGGCATATCGAAAGAATATAGAAATGAACCTTTTACCTAATTGAGAAAATACAGTAGTTTAAGATGTTAAATCTCCCCAAATTTCTGCACCTGCCTTAGATAATTCCAAGGTTGTAATAGAATAATTTTGAAATTTTAATGATTCTAGTCATCATCCAATAGGTAAAAGAGTCTAAAATTTTTTAGTTATAATAACATAATGATATAAAAATAATCTAAATTCAAAATACATTGTTATACAAGAAATAAAAATGTGGTAGTTAGTAAATAATATAAAAATATATAATGACATTCACAGAAACAGTTGCTGCTTCACATCATATTGTATTTTTAAATTTATTTATTTAAATTAGTTTCAAGTATTCAGTACTAAGAAGAAGAAGAAGAAGAAGAAGAAGAAGAAGAAGAAGAAGAAGAAGAAGAAGAAGAAGAAGAAGAAGAAGAAGAAGAAAGAGGAAGAGGAGGAGGAGGAAGAGAAAGAGAAAAGAAAAACATTTATGATTTATATTTATTTATTTGTTTTATTTACTAAGTGGTATTATGCAAAGCAGGAAGCTGGAGTCCTTTTTTTTTAACATGCATATTTCAAACATGCACAAAAGCAGATAGAGAAATGTAATAAGTCCCAACACCTGGTCCTAATAAACATCAATTGTCTCCATCTATTTATTAACCCCTCCAATATTATTTTGAAGCAAATTCTTGAGATACAATTTCATTCATAAGTATTTCAATATATATATTTTAAAGAAAAAAATCTTTTTTGTAAACTGACTGTAATACCATTATCACACCTAAAATATAACAATAACTTCTTAATATTGTCAAATACCTAGTCAATGTTCATTAAAGTCAATTTATACATGTTTAAATATAAATATTCACAAATTATAGTTGGTTGATATGTCTTTTAAGCATCTTATAATCTATAACAGGGTTTTTAAACATTAGCACAATTGACATTTGGGGCTGATATTTGTAGGGGACTGTTGTGTGTAAAATTGTATATTTAGTCTCATCCTAGGCCAGTATCTAGATGCCAATAGCATTTCCCAGGTTGTGATAACCGAAAATATCTCCAAACTGCAAAGTGCCCCATGGGAGCACAGAAATCCCATGTTGTTGAGAACTGTTGATATAAAGTCTCCTTCCTCCACCTCCATCTGTTTTCTCCTCCATGCAGAATATTTGTCCAAGAGCTTGGGAGGCTTATTGTATGGAATGTCCCACGGTCTGGATTTTGTCAGTTATATCTCTCTGGAGTAATATAACACATATTTTCATCCTCTATACTTCTTATAAACTGTTGCATTTAGAGGACTAAACACAATCAAGTCATTGTCATCAAATTTCTAATATCTTTTAAATTTGTCTAATTTCTTCTTTCTCACTGAACAACCCTAGTTCAGGCCACTATCATCTCTCACCTGGATTAATGCCGCAGCCTCCTAACTGGTCTCTGTGTTTCCGGTCTTATCCTTGTCTTATTTCTTCACACAGAAACCCCTAGATATCTTTCTAAAATGCACACTTAATTATGTTAAGCATGCCCCTGCACCTCACCTCAAACACTTAAAACCCATCAATGACTCTCCATTGCTCTCAGAGTATTGTATGAATTCCTTGCTCAAGTTTATTTTGTGATTAGACAGCCTCTTAATTTTCTAATTTCTTTTCTATTTCCTCTACTTCCATATAGGTTTCTATACTTTATATATGTATAATTCATAAACAATGTATACTGTCAATCTTGCAAAATTTCACATAAATAGTAGCATATTGTTCCTATTCTTTTGCAACTTACTTTTTAAAAAAATTTACTTAATTCATGTCAAATTAGTTTTTTAAGTACTAAAAATCCATTGTTTAAATGAAATTATTTATTTATTTATTTTTCTAATTTAATATCTTTGTATCTCTAATTACTGGCATAAAGTTACTATTTAAAAGATGTTGATATTCATAAAACTTTTTAAAACATAGTGTACTTTGAAAGATAGAAAAGATTGTTTTGAGGCTGGACATAATTCTAAATTTACCCTTTCACCTTCTCCACTCCAACTCAATCCCAAACCAAGTCAGAGGAACAAAAGCAAACAAAGTCCTAGAAACTCTTACTAATCTGGGAAATCTCTCCCATTTGAGAGAAGATATGGAGGGGCTGAGAGGGAAAAAATGGGGAAAAGCTCTGGACAGTACAAGCTTCTGTTTGTCAGCTCTGAAAGTCAGTAGCAGAATGAATAACAACCTGAACTCATGATTTTGGTTAGCCAAGCAGCACATAACGGCATAATCAGAAAAACCTAATTATAAAAGAGAAAAGGAGAACATAGTGACAAGACAGTTTGAGGGAGCAGAGGACCAGGTAAAGAAGTGCCAGGCAATGTTTCTCTTGCCATCACCCATATTCTAAGGGATTAATAAAACTGTAGTCTCAGTCTCTCTCAGTACTCTAAACCTACTGGCACCATTTTCTCTGAAGCTAGGGCTGGGTTGGCAAAAGTTGCTAAGCATAGACAGGGAAGATGAACCACTTTGACAGAAGCAAAGACTTCCAGGTTCCACCATGAGCTGAAGGAATAATTTTAAAATTCTCCCAAAAGAATAAAATACATTCTCAACTAAGTGGCATGAACATTTCTCAAATGATTAAAGAAATCTCAGATGAGAAAAGAGTTGATTTATCAAAACAAATTGTTCATAGTTTCAGGTAATGACAAACCATCTTGCCCTGCCTTTAGGTATAGAAGGATGAGTTGAGAATGCAATGCTAAGTTATCCTACTATATATCTGAAAGATCAAGAAGTCTCACTTAAAGTGGGAAGGAAGTCAAACTGAGTTTTGATGGAGCTGACCATGTTAAGCATCAACTAGTTAAAAGAAATGTCGTCAAATATGCAAACCATAACAGCTAAAAGGAAGAAAAAAGGAGAACAAGGAAGGGAAGGAGAAAGTGGAGAGGAAGAAATAAAACAGGATGGGAAATAATGAAAAAAATATGACTAAAGAAAATATAGACAATCTTTATGAGTGTTTCTATATTGTCATCTAATCAGAACATAGATTTTTTAATTCACTAAGATAAAATTATTGAAAAATAAAAAATAAAACAAAATAAAATAGAAATAAAATAGAGGATATTTATAAAGTTAAGGACACAAATTGAAGATCATTTTATAATTACATTTTAAAAGCTATTTAACATTTTTATTTATAGGCTGAGGATGGAAAGAAATTATTTGGATTCCTTTTGATTTCTCTTTTATTTCTTGATAAGTACATACCATTAAAATGCAATAAGTAGATACAGAAAGCCAAAATCAAAAGTGGGATCTTAGAACAAACACTTGATTTGATCACAGTAAATTCATAAAGATTATTAAAATAATTAGATAATAAATATGGCATACAAATATGACCCAATCTAAATATTACTAATTTTCCCAAAGTAAGCAATACAACAAATAGGAGAGACATTTTCAATGATGTAATACAAGAAAAATTTCTGAAAATAAATAACTAAATCTGCACTGCATAGTAAGATATTAAATTCTAGAAAAGAAATCATGTCATTAATAAAAGGGAATAATGTAATAAATAGTGTAAAAGTACAATGTGGGAGGTCAGTGCAGAGAATGAAAGGTTTACATCTCACCAGTAGAATTAGAGAAGGCTCCATGGCAGAGATATCTTTTGAGATGTGCTTTGAGAGATGGATTTTTTTTTTAAGATAATGGTGGGGAAATATGCAGATAATAGTTTGAGCAAGAGTAAAGTGAGAAATAATAAGGATTATTTGGAGAAATGTCATGAATAGAAGTTTGACAGGCAGATAAATGTGGAAGTAGGAGTGGAGCTTAAGAAGAGAAGTAATTGAGAAAATGTAACATGTTAAACATAAATGTAACGTGCTAAATATAGATTTCATTCTGTAGGCATTAGGAAATTGTTTAAAATTATTTGAGTTGGGCTTCTACATAACATTTTTTTTTATTCCAATGCACAATCCTTCCTATTAGCCAAGAATTTAAAATAAAAACTATTGTTAATATTTTAGACTGAATTACCCTTCTCTCAAAACTGGCAGAGCTTAGCCCACTGGTTTTCAACCTCAGACACTTGGCAATATCTGCAGACATATTTGATTGCCGCATGTGTGAGAAGGGTGCTATTGACAATGTGTAAAGCCAGGTATGCTGGTATTCATTCTATAGTGCAAAAAAAAAACACTCCCTCAGAAGAATTATCAGGCCCAAAATGTCAAGAGTGCTGGAGTTGAGAAACCCTAGCCTAACGCTAAGCTAACCTGCAAAACCAAAACGAAGTTTCCCTCGAACTGTCCAGGTAGCTGCAACACTCTAAATCCTCTCCACCTTTCACAGATTACTTGTCCCAACAAAAATACCTTTCTACCCACATTCTATCCAGAAACACTGTGTCTACTTAATCCAGCCATGCTGCTCATCTTTGATATCTAAAGATACTAGCCAAGTAAACTCCCTTTCTATAATCTATCATCTTTTGAATCTTATCCCATTATAATTCTATACTTCTTCCCCCCAACAATTCTTCCACTGCTGCCTTCTCAGCTCTTTCCTCTGCGCCGTGTGGGATCCTTTTCTCATTAATAAATTATTCTGCACCTTCCACTTCTTCACAAAATGTTCATATACTTTCCTACAACATTCTCAAATGTCCCAAGTACTGTGAGGTCTAGAGAGAGAGTAAACATTCATCTTAATTCCTGTTTCTTCTTTCAAACCATAATGTCACTTTCCTGAATTAACATTTTTAGACATACTCTTAACATCTCCTTTATCTGTCTTTTATTTGCCCCTCTGTCATATACCCAAATTCATTAAGGATGCTGGACTTCTCTTCCCACAGATATAATCATGACCATAAGCATCTTCAATGTTCATATGCACAACTTTTCCAACACCCCAGTCTCACAGACCTCTTCAATTCCAAGGAGTCTATATCACTCTTTTGACCATCTACGCCCAAAGGTATATTACTTTGAACTCTTTCACCTCTGAATAAAAAAACAAACAAAAATCAACATCCCAGTTCTTTACTGCTACATTAGCCAGGGTTATACAGGCACAACAAAAACCAACTCTTGCTAATTTACGCAGAAAATAAAAACTATTAGAAAGAAATTGGATAATTAGAAGAATGATCAGCAAGGCTGGAATGTAGTTCTGAAAATGGCCGGACAAAATGGAACTTGGTAGACAGAATAGCAGCCATAATCATACCATTGAAGCCACCAATAAGGACATCATGGGCCACTACCAAAGCCTCTGGTGGCTTCTTTTGAAGCTCAATTCAATGTCACGCTCTCTTGACTATTGGATATGGCCACCACCAGTGCCAAAATGGATTTGATATTGTGTTTGATCTTTTGCAAGACGAATTACTTATTGAAAATTCAAGACAAGTACTTTTCATGACACCATACCTTAGCACAAAACTCCTGACTTTTTCTTTCTGGAAAGCTCATTTTTCAAAACCTAGCTCACAGGTCTCCTGAGAAGCTTTATCTTTCCCACCCAATAGAGTTAATCATTTTTTCTTTTGTGTCATCTGTGTATCTAGTACCTCAATTACAGAATTTCTAATATTTTATTAAAATTATTTATTTGCAAGTCTGTGTTTCTTACCAAAGAGCTGGTGCCTTGAAAGCAAAACTATATTTATTTTTACCTGTGCATTCTCTATTACATTGTCTAGCAACATTTTAGGTTCAAGAGAAGACACCATCCTTTTCATTTTCTTACCCCTAGATTGGAGACTTCTTAGTGCGTTGTATAAAAGATTTCCACGTCATTTTATAAATGAATAGAGTTGATTTTTAGATTAAAGTTGAAAGAGTAATGTCGACCATGCAGAACTATTCTTATATGTAGGCAGGCAGGTAGACTGGGCTTAAAGGTATCTACCTTAGATATCAACTCCATTACCTTTGAAGATAACCTGCTGGTTCTTGAAAAGTTTCTATGAAAATAAAAATGTTCACAAATATACTCAATAGGTTGTTAGATTACTGGAGAGCAGAACAAGGTGTGAGAAGTAGAAACAGAGAGAGGAAAGGAGGACAGGAAAGGTCTGGGACTTGAGTCCCACAAGGAGAGAAGAGATGAGTGGGTACCTCGCTGAGGAGTGACAGGCCCACAGAGGGGCACTGGGCAATTAGAAAAATATTAGAGTTTCATTTCGCCTATGTCACAATCTTGCCCAGGTCAAGCCAGCCCTAACCAAATATAAATGCCAAATTTGGGAGTTTACAAAACAAATTTTACCCAGTTTCTTGACTCTCTAAAGTGAGAGCACACTTACATTTTAAATGTTAATATAATAATTTCAGTTTTCCAGGGTGCTTTTTATTAAAACATAGAATAATACTAAGAATGTTTAGCTGTGAGTAAAAACAAAAAATATAGTGTATTTTATAATTGAGACAAATATAAAATAACAACAAGAATATGAAACTGAGATTTCAGACAATGTTATGATAATTATAAGGGCCTACTTTTGAAAAGAAATTGTGTGTTAAGCAATCATTGAGGTTACACTCTCAGTACTCTGTGTCACATCTAGATTATAGTAACTTAGAAGGATAAGGAGAAAAAAATACACCAAGAGTTTTTTTTAAAAATTAAGTATCTTTCTGTCTCTTGGCACTCAACTTACTCATACAATAAGAGAAAACTGAAACTTAAAAAAAAGATGATAGTGTCTTTAAATCTTAATTACTTTCTCTTTTTGGTATCTTCTATGGGCACCTGAGCACATAGGAATTATAAAGCCATGACCCTCTCTTACCTCCCCAAATCAGTTGGTCAACAAACTTATATATGGACTTCAAATATTAAAGCTGAAGAAAGTAGTCAGAAGATCACTTAAATCTAGCAATAATTAAAGCAGAGGCCAGGATCCACTTTATAAAATAAATGTAAACAATTTTATGCCTAAAATAATATCTTGACTGGGCATATTTTTATTTATATTTATGTTAGGTTTTTACTTAATAATAACAAGAGTAGAACTTTTTCACAGCAATTCAAACAGAATATGGGTGAAATACTTTTTAAAGCATTCAATAAATGAACCCTTAAATACGTAAAGTGTAAAATAAATGTACAGTTTAAAGGCGTATGGGTCTCTAAGCTTATTTTGCCCATCATCTCACTATAAAAGGAGACCAAGGCCCAGAAAGAATTGCACTTGCTCAGCTTCACACAGTTACAAAGCAAAGACTATGCTTCTAAGCCAGGCAAACTACTATGCATAAATTAAAACAAATTTGCCGTCTGTTTTTTGTTTGAACTGTGTCATTTATACATTTTTGAATAGATGGAAAAATATTTTGTGATACATAAAAATAATGTTTGGTGGCCTTTGGATCTAAAGCTTTTCTTAAAAATCAAAGTGTTTAATATCAGTGAATAAGTTTACAAAATGCAATCTTATTTCATACTGCGACTTGATAAATAATTATTGATTAATGCAATTTTTGTTTTCTTTCACAAAATTGGTGACCATTACAATCCAGAATTTGTAACAGATAAAGTGAAAAGTCCATATATTAAAATATTGAAACACACATTTAAATTTATTTCCAACACAGGATTAAATCTGTATACCAAGTTTAAAAGTAAATATGCTTTTATAATATTGTATATTGATTTATTGTCTCTCTGTAGTTCATCATTTTAAAAAATTATTTAATAAAAAATGTAATATAACTTAATGCAAGCTCAGTTGAGACTTCATATTTTCACTCCAATGAAATTCAAGACAATTGTAGCAATAGCATAATAAAAAAGTTCTAAATTCAACTTTTCAAAATGATTATTAGACACCCAGCAAGAAATGTAGTCAAATATTTAAATGGCTAGATTAATAATGGGAAAATTTAAAACTAATCTAGATAACTAGAATAATAATTGGTCCCACAAAACGTTTCAGTTTTTGAAATAGAGAATGTATTTGTCTCTTTTGTAAATAATAAAATTGATCTTTTTTTTACACAGCACTAAAATATGTGACAGTAGTGATTCTATGTCTATTCCATAATATCACTTAAATGTATCCATCTTTCTCTGATATACAAATAACACAATATAGCATTATTCTTCCTAAAAAAACTGGCTATATGAAAGTTCAACATATGGGGACATAATAACATGCCTGCAAAAGTAAAGGAGAAGCTCTTATGATATGACATTAAATTCTAGATCTAAAGTTGTTCTGGGAATAGCTATTTACACTGCTGGTAAATTTCATATTAGAGGTCCTTGTCTATTGAGTACTTTCCTCTTATTCCCATCATAAAAAAAAAAAAAAACATAAAACAAACACTCCTCTAAATACAAAAATCCTGTCCTGGACTTCTAATATCTCTGTGTTTAAAATTCCCCTACAACTGCCTCTACCTATAATGCAATGTATACATATATACATATATATACATACACACATACATACATATATAAATATATTCATAGTTATCTAATAATGTATACCATTGTTTCTCTGGCTTTATTTTATTGTAAATTTTATTTTAAAATATTTTTAAAATAATTTGTTCAATAAGAAGAGTTGATGTTTTCTGGAGGACTTGACAAAAAAAGTCTGTGTGAGTGGCTTATACAATATTATCTTATTAAATGCAATTATATCTTAATGCTGAGTTGGACTTAAATTATTTAAATTATTCCACTTTTTATTTGGCGTATATTTATCTTAGTATTAATATAATATTATACTACAAAGGACTATATATTACGTTAATGGACTATCAAATCTTGTTCTTAGTGTAAATTTGGATTTATCATTGACCATCTTCTACTTCCATCTCCCAACTCCCATCTGTAACTTACAGGAAAAGCCCAATATGCCAAATCAACATAGTTCACCATTATAGGAAACTTGTCTTAGCATTCTCCACGTATGTGTCAATAAAGAAATCAATATAAGATATGCTGATTTAAAATAAAATATTTTACTAATGTGTATACTTACACGTATATACATATATATGTATGTGTGTATATATATAAATTTCCCAAGGGTTGTATCTCTATGATAGAAAATCACACATATTATATATACATACATATATATATAATATTGAGTCATTCCATATAGTATTAAGATATTAACTTTGGAAGTCTTTCCCTTCTGCATAAAGTTGTCCTCACAAATATTTGAAATAATTCAAAATATATGACAATTTTTGTGATTAATTTCTATCGAAGTAAAAGAACCTCAAGTCATGCAATAAGAAAAAAATATCACAGTCATTTGTATGAAAACAAGAATTGTGGTCATATTGAACCTGATAATTGTGACTTTATGTATACAAACTTGAGTAAAGACAATAAGTTTGTCAGCGTAACTGGTAGATGATTTCTCTTGCCTACTTCCTTCCCCCGAGGCAGCAGATGAAGGAACTAGCCACTGTCCTTTCTCTCCCAATGTAAACTTTTACTCACTCTGTGCAAGTAGGCAGATGTTATATATTTTTCTTCAAGATAGCAGAAACTTCCATTTTTTCCAGTCACAAAAATTGGTGACAAGTAGAATAACATGTAGAATCTGCCATGTTACTTTTGCTTTTACCATTAGCATTGAATTAATATTTATATGCTTTTAGAAAGGCCCAACAGTAGAAAAGTAAATAACCTAGAGACAGCAAAATTTTAAATTTACCCCCAGGCTTACATAAAAGCTAACCAATGAACTCTTCCTTGCTGGTTATTTTGTATGAAACTCAGGGAGTTTCTGGATGACTCAATGTCATTTTATTTCTAATACATATATAACATAGTGCTGTTATCCATAGAATTTAAAAATTTCTAATTTATATGTCAGCATTTGAACCAAAATATTTCATAAAAACTTTATTTTTTAGGTACCAGGAATTAAAGGAGAGTGTTTAAAATCAAGAGGGAAGAGAAAAGATGGGGAAAAGGGAAAAATAAGGCCAAATCAGGGAAAACATTGTCCATTGTGACAACCAATTCATCATGGACCTTTGTTTGGAATTATCCTCAATAGGCCAGAACACAGTTTTTGTTTGCATAGTCTTTTTTTTTTTTTTTTTTGTGACAAGAACTATGATCCTTACCCACTTTATTCTTTCACAAACTGGTGGTTTTCTATCATAGAGCTATAGCCTCAGGAGAACTCTTTTTCTCTTTCAAACACACTTTGAAAGGGAGTGCACATAATGTTTTTTCTCTGTCCTAATTTTGTTTTTGCCACAAGGCCAGCTTCATGTCAAAGTATTAATGTCTATTTTCAAAGAAAACTAAAGGTCCCCTAACATTATAGCATTATAAATTGAATCTGCTGTCCCCAGATTACTTGGCTTGATGTCCTGTATAAAATTTTAAAGATATATATTATTTAAATATGGTTTTCTAAGACATTGTACATTGTTGTCTCTGGACCCTGAGATTTGTACTGTTAACTGATATTTCCCATGTATGCGATTGAGTTGTGATTTGGGAGCCAACTATGTAAGATGGGTTAGTCAGTGAACATGGACCCAAGCAAGTACTATCAGAAGGTTCATCTAGGGGGACGCCATTGGGAACCGATTGTTTCTTTGGACAAAAATATGAAAGTATCAAGGAAAGAGATTATTGGTCTATTTTGGTCTGTGGGGGTTGGATGATGAGAAATCCCTTTGGCAATCCTCAAAGACTAACATCTATTCTACATTAGAGCTGAATCACAGGAGGGTACTCTAACCTGATCTGCTCCCAGGTAGTGAGATATCCTGACCCTAATGACAGATGTAGAATCTGAGTATACTACAGTGCAAAGATTTGGGTCCTTGGAGTTGAATGGCTAATTTTAAGCTCCACTTTTTTTCTCCTCTACTTAATAAACATTTTTGAGGGGCTTTACTGAGGTCTAATTTACAAAAAAAAACTGTAAGATATTTAAATCAATCATTGTGGTAATTTGATATATGTACACATCAAGTTCCACATTTTAACAACAGGTATTACCTTTGACAGTGTAATTTCTCTAAACTCTAATATTTTTTATTTGTAAAATAAAAATTATACCCATGTCATAGAGTTGGTGTAAGGACTTAAGTAAAAGCTGCTTGTCAATTGTGTTCTCTCTTCCCTTCTCCTTCCTTCCCCTCCACTCTCATCTTCTTTCCTCTGCCTCTTAAAGAATTTCCCTAGAGAAATTTAAGAAAAACTAGAAGACCAGTTACCATTTTTAAGGGATTCTTAAAGGAACTTATTAAAAGATTACATTCACTGTTACTTAACCAATGACATTATAGAAAAAGAAAATGTATTAATATAGTAGGGGTATGTACACCAAAGGTGCTGTGGAGTCATAGGGAGGGACATTATAACCCAATGTGACTGCAGTACCTGTCGTGAGGCATGGAGTAATAAGAGATAAGTCTGCAGAAGGTGGTTAGTTAGTTACCTGAGGGTGGCATTGAAAGGTGAAAATCTGAAGAGTGAGTAATTTAGTAAGATATAAATTTCAGATAGATAATTCTGGCAGCAGAGTGGAACATAGACTGAGGAACGGAAGAAAGAGTTAAGGTGGAATGAGGAAGTTTAATTGTTCACTTGAGGAAGGACAAGGGCCTGAATGAGAAAAAGGGCAAATAGGCAGACAGACAGTAACATCAGGCCATGGTTTTGCTAGACTTGTGGGGTTGCCACAGAAAGGCATGCAGAATATAGAAAGAGAAGGCTTGAGGGAGAAAGTAAGAGAGAAGACATCACTCAAGGCTAAAAGGAAGCAAATGTTTTTATTTCACCCACCTAGTTTAGGCAGATTTAGACCTTAAACATCCATCACTGATACCAGAAAATTGTAGTTTAGGGTCTTGGAAATTGTGTTCAATTAATAGTTTGAGGTAAAATATATGACAATAATTGATGAAAATACAATATTAAAATAATATAATATTTGAACATAAATAAAATGTTCACGTAGTCCAGATAGAAAATCAGGATATGTCTGATAATAGACTTATTTTCCTTTCTCATTATTGAATTTAATTATACAAAAATAATTCAAACAGTGAATTACATTTGGTTAGACACTTAGAGACTTATTTTTATCTAAAAGAGGACATTATTTATGAAATCCGTACTGATTTGGAAAATCAGACTATACTGTCACTTCCATAAGAATTGACTACAAATAAAAATATATAAATATATAATAAGTCATCAAACTTTCAACCATTTTATGAAAAATGCATGTGTTTTGCTGGGACTCAGGTAAACCTGGTTATCACTACTATCCAGTTGAACTTTATGCTTTGAAAACAACAATGTGACTCAACACACTAATTTGTATGTTATCTCTTAAGACCAGTTCAGATACTAATGTAACTTGTTAGTGAATTCGTGTCTTTCTATACTTAGTCTAGACATTAAAGTGTCACGGTGTGCTTGTACCAATCAGATACTATTTGGTCCAAAGCAGTTTTGTGTGAGTAATATATAACTTTTATTCTAATTTTTTTTTCTACTTCTTTTTCTGTTTGTTTTGGTTTGGTTTGGTTGATTTGGTTTGCTTTGGTTTGTTTTTTTTCCCCCCACTAAAGAAACATAGGAATCTATACAATTTCATTTAAAAAGCTATAACCTAGTTGCTGGTGGCTTATCCTTCTAGTCCATATGTCTTCATATTTTTTTTAATTATACCTTCACCTATTGCCAGCCCTAGATTTTATTAAAATATTTTTTAAAATTTATTGTGATATATTATAACATTTTCTGAATGTTGATTTTGTTTCCATTGCACTAGTCAGACAGAAATACCCCAAACTTGGGTCTCTCAGCTTTTAATCTTAGTAGCTACACAAAAAAAATACATATGTGTTTAATTCTATGGTTAAACAATGACCATGTTGTTTAAGTTGATCACAATCACATAAATTTCAATAACATGCGTTATTACCATTTTCATCATTTTTATTATTAATAAATATAACATGTCTCTTTGCCATACAATGAATTCACTCAAATATTTTCAACAGTTATCTTGGGTAACTAAATTTGTTCTGCTAACTTATTGTTTTATTCCAAGTCCCACTGAAAATAAATTTGATCACACAGCTGTTATTATCACTGTAATTTAGTTGCTTCTTACAGTTATATCTTAAATGTCATCTGCACTGTCTCAAATATAAAGAACAGGATAACTCTTTATGCCCCATTCTTTGCTTTTGTTTTACTACCGCTTAAAACTTTCAATTAATCACATTTATTTATTTAAAGCTTTTAGCTTTAGTATAAAGCAGAAAACCAAACCACATAACCACAGTGACACTAATTCAATGGGTCATTGAACCGCTAGCTTTGCCAGAGAAGCAAATCTTAAATGAACTACATTTGGCATATCCTTTACAAGAGTTACTCTGAAAAAGAAAAGCAATATTTGTGTATTGTGTTTTAATGACAGAACATATAAAAAAGTCTACAGTGACAAAGAATTTTTTTATCTGACCCAAAATTTCAAAATAGACACTTTAAAATCACATTTTTGCAAATAGAATGGTATTTTATCTGTAAAAAAATAATAAATTTCTGAAAATTTTTCAAAACATATGCATTATATAAAATGAGATAGAGCTATAACAATAGCAGTAGAAGTGTGACACCAATTTGGGTGTAACATCTGTAATCCAATAATTTGCAGGTTCTATATGGTTTCTGCGGTTATAGAGAAGGAGTCCCAAAGAATTCTGATTGTTTGATTCTCAGATACTGAAGATCTGTTAGAACTGTGGTGTCACTGACAGAGTAAAGAAGTCACAGAAAGAGGTTAACTTTCTGAGAAAATGTTATAACTTTAGTTTCTACTAATTATGCATTCAGCTAAAACATCTAACAAAAGGCAATTTAAAGTAATAAGTACTCAGGGGAATTGTTTCATAAACTATATAAATGTCTAACCAACGTACTTTATACTTGAAACTAATAATAAAATAAAACAAAGAAAATCATAACACATCCCTTAAGTATATAAAAATTTTAATTGCCATTTATACCTCAATAAAGTTGAAAAAAGAGTTAAAAACTAACATCATAAGTACCATTAAATAATGTTTTAAATTTAACAAAGCATGTTTATAATTATTGCCTTATTTGATCACCATAAAAATCCTATGAATTAGTAAGCAGAAAAGATATTATCATTATCAATTTTTTTTTAAAGTGGGAAGATATAGAAATAAAAACTATAGATTTGGGAAGAATACAAAATGTTTTGAACCTACTGTTTTTACACCACCATTTGATGGACTAATATTTTGAGCCCTGATTTTGACACCTTGATACTTTGACTATTTATGAACATAAATATTTTATCATTATAAAAACATTGATAAATTTTAATTTATTTTTAAAATAGATATTCTAGGTTATTTTTTAGAATGAATCTATTAAGCAATTTAATTCCATGATCAACTTGTTACACACTATAGTTAAATAACTTTTTTATTTTCATTGTTTTTTATCAAAAATTTTAATTAAAATAAGTTATTTGCAATGTAAATTTTATGAAAAATTTGATTAATAAATCAATTTTTGTCTAAATCAAAACTTTTTAATGGTTATAGTATACCATGATTTGTTTTTGGTCATTATTTTACCTTGATAAATTTTTCTGGATTTAATATTACACATAAATAGCAAGTGCACTTAGTAAGGATCACCAAACCAAATGTCACTGGAGTTAAAATGCTAACTTCAAAAATTCTTGCTTTGAGTTGGATACTAACTGTACGTAGGTGATTCTTATTACAAAATCTGGAGTAAAACTCATTTTAGAAAGCAAAAAGAGATTGATGAACCAAGAAAGTATTTAGAGATCACTAAATTTTAAGCTTCATCATAAATGAGAATCCCTAGAAACCAATATTTTTTCAACAAATAATATTTTTTACATCATTGCACTTCCTTTTTGTTAAGAAGTACTAAGCGAAACTTACACTTTCCAACCAACCAACATGAAAGGGATGTGCTTAATTAAATGAGATACAAGAAACCATTTTATTGGTATAAAGAATTTCGGATGAAGAATTTAAGATCAGAAAATTGATGGAAGTTAGTGGAATTTCAAAAGATGCTCACCTGGACTGTTGAGCAAAATAATCTCTTAATAACTATATTCAGATTTTCTTAGACCACCATTCAAAACATCTAAGTCCTCTGAATAGTTTCTTCACCTCTTCCAACATAATAATTCCATACCTTTTCAAAAGTATCTCTCACTGTTTAACAACATTATGACTTATTCACATTTACTGTATGGAAAGATTAAGGCATTAAAGTAACTAATACAAGTGACAGCATGAAAAAATAAATTAAAAATTTTCACTAAGGAAGGTTAACTTGAAGGGTAAGAGCACAGGTTTTAGAGTCAGATAGATGTGTATTCAAGTGCTTCCTCTGTCACATTCTAGTGAGATCTTTTGTGCAAGTCACTCTCTCTCTTGAGACCTCAATTTCCCTATTTATTAAGTGAAGATAGCCATAGCTTCATAGGTTTTTGTGAAAATTAAGTAAGATAATGTATACAGAATATGTAGGCCAGGGCAAGCAATACATCAGATGCATAATAAATGTTATTTAATTAAAAATTACAATAATATATTTTTTAAATATTTAAAACTGTTTAAAGAACTACAAAGATCATAGTTTTGCACTGAATCATACGTCTTTGATGTTATCATAGGCATTGTTCTTTACCTATTAGTATAAACCTGGCCTGTAGAATCTAGTCGACAGTGCTATAAAATGCCATGTTACATAAAACAAATATATCTATACATATATACATATAATACATATATATATATCATACATATACGTGTGTGTGTGTGTGTGTGTGTGTGTGTGTGTGTGTACAGTAGTTGTTGGAAAATTTGCTTGCTGAAGGAGACTAGACATTTCATGCGGACATCTTCTGGTGAAACTGATTTCATATTTTAGTTATAGAAGTGATACAAAATATTTCCTATATGGTACCTTAAATTCAATGATTATCAAATTATCATTCTAAATGGTATATAAGATCTTACAAAATAAATATTTTTATATCTATTTTTATAAAATACGACATATGTATTATCTGTACAGGTCTTTAGAAGAATCTTTGCTATTTTTAAGTGAAATAAATTGTCAAACCTTGTTTCCTAGAGTAAACTTTCAGTTACACAGTATAGCACAGAATTTTTCTTAGCTTTTATATACATGAAAAATTATTTTAACATCAAGAAAAACAAAGATGACAACCTGTTGAAGAAAAAAATTAAGAGTTAATAGAAGCAAACCTAACCTTAAAGTTTCTATATTAATTCATTGTACTCTTGAAGAGTTATAAATGGATATTAAAATTAGAGTTAAATATAGGAAGCTCTGGGTTTTTAATTATTCCTCAAACAGTAATTAGGTTGCCATAAAAGCCCAGTCTCACCTGGGTCAGCAGTGAAATAATATTAATGACTAATAAATATATATTTTTAAAGAGATCAAGGTGATAGAGACATATAGTAAAGAAGGGGGAAATAAACTACTGAAATAGACTATTGTGTTTGAAGTAGTCGTTTTTAATTACAGATAATCCTCATTGATATATCCTAGCCTTGGAGAAACCAGTCATTTAACTAAAAAAAATAAATAATAAATAAAAAAAGACTATAGACTCTAATAAGAAATGCAGATATATTACTTTTAAATTCACCCTGTAAATCTAGTTGCTAATAAAAGTATTTCTAAGTAACAGACTTTCACTGTGTGCTTTAATAAAAAGGTGGAAATCATTTAAAATTAGATCCATTTGTATCACACAATGTGTTAAAATATTTTAGAACAGCTTGGTTAAAAGCCTCAAGCAATCTTGTTTACACTATTAGCAAATCCTTGCTTCATAGATCATACAAAAGTAAATTTCAGCCTAGCCTAGTTTAAATTATCATAAGTTCTGAATTATATTCAGCATTTTAAAGCTGTAAGGGAAGGGACCTCAGAGATATTCCAGTAAAGTCTATAATAATGAGGGTTTTTTTTTTTTTTGGCTGTTGTATCTAAAATGCATGTCATATGTATAAACAAATTCTAAAGACTGTTGACTATTTTTTAAAATGTTACCGACACTGTATTGGTATCTCAATATGGTGTATCTTTTCAAATTATCAATATTTCACATGGTATTTCAGGAATATTTTGTTGGGGTGATTTAAAATCATTAGCAGTGTGTTGCATTGTTTCTATTTGCTTTACTCCTTTGTTTTCTCATCCTACTCTGATCTAGAAAGTTCAGGAGTAATAATCCTCATACTAACAGTTTGATCAGACACAATACACAAATAACATATCCAACAATTTCAAGAAGTTGTAAAAAGTAAAAAGAACTATTAGACAGATCTGAAATCACTAGTGGTGGGAGCCACCATGTGGCTTTCTACACACATGAGAGAAAGCTTAGCATTTCACTTCAGTATTCTGTTCTGCTGAGGTGTATTTTATATTGGGAGGAAGTCAGATAAACCTGTACATGCAATAAAACTGAACCATACACTGCAATTGCCAAAAAACTGTTTCTTTTCTTGCCAGGCTCTCTACCTGTATATTCTAGGTCTTAGAGACTTTTTTGGGGGCCTAATGGAAAAACTATCAGTAGGAGAAAGTAGGGCTTTTGTCATTTGGGCACCATCTGCCAGTCACCCTGCTCCCTGATGTAACCTACTTTATTTATCAGTGCAATAAATATTTATTGAGCAGCAACCAGGTGCTCAGCATATGCTATGTTGCCAAGAGGAATGCAAAAGAAATGTTAGACACAGTTTCTGACCTAAAAGTGTTTCGTGTCTAATAGAAAAAAACACACTTTTGTGAAGCAACTAAATGACAACACATAACAGCATGCAATAATTGCCAGAGGACTGGCACAATTAATGTTACAAAAGTTAATGTTACAAAAAGGGGGAGATCAGTATGGACTTAATGTCAGAAAGATGTCTGCCCTATAGAAGACAGATGGAGATCTATGCTTACTAGAATAGGTAGGATTTTCTGGACTGAGAAAATAATGATGAGTAGTCCAAGTGTAAAAAAGTATCCAAGTGAAGAAAAGTCAAGGAAATAACTCTTAAGTTGCGAAATAAATATTCTCTGTCATTACCTTTAAAATAATTAAAATTACTAAAATTCTTCATCATATTAAATCATTTCAAGTGCTAACCTTATGAACTAACTTGTTTGCAGATGCCATATACACAATGTGAAGCTGTGTAAAAAAAAAAAAAATAGCAATGTCCAATGGCAAGAAAATAACTGGAGGAAGGAACAATAGGAAGCAATTTGTGAGTTTGACAAAAATTCTACCTTGCAAATAACAGTTGACCTGCAGACGCGAGACAAAGTCTTAGATTGCTGTGAGCTTAGAGTGGTTTGCCTGCAAGAAGAATAAAGGAAAATCTAAACTAAATGACTGAAAAGGAAAAGGTAATAAAAAGCAGAAGAGAAATGTCAGAGGGCTTTTGCATATTCATTTACTTAAGCTACCCCATCTTATTGGAATGGCAGAAAGCCTGGGAGGAAAAATTATAAAGTAAGAAACTTTTTGTGCTGTATCTCTGATGGTCAGAGATCACCAAACACTCCTTAAGTCTCTCCACTTTAGTACTGTGTAAACTCTATTCTTTTTTTAATCATAATATTTGCATGTTTATACAGTGTGTGCTCTAGACTTTATATGAGGAACTTGTATTTTATTGAGTTCTAATCATGATGCTATCTGATAATATCCAAGAAAACATACACCATGGAAGTACCCTCCAACCATGCTTTCTTTTGTGACTGGGATTTTATTGGTAACCACAAGGACACAATTGGTTGATTTAGAATTTTAATAGCCACAAATCAATGTTTACATATTTATCCTGTTGCCTAGCAGAGCTGATTGATTGATAAGAAAAATCTGAGTTACATTTTTGTTTTCACATGTTTCTAATGTTACTTGATTTTTAAGAATATGGCAAATTTTAGAGCTAGTTGTTAAGAAGTGATTTAGTTTAAGACATTTGTTTTAATATATAAAAAAGATGAGGTCTAGAAAACTTAAATGACATCCTAAAAGGCTCACAACTCAATGGCAGCTCTATGTATTCTATCTCCTAGACCAAAGTTTTTATTTTAGTACACTATGATATTAGCTTTTATATTAATTTTCGTAGCCAATATATTAGAAAGAGCTCAATTCTCATCCTGGCTAATCAACCTGGCTAATCAAATAATCAAAAATGATTCCAATTACAGTAATTAATTTCTTTATCCACAAAATTTGCATATGCCCCAAAATATTTCTACGTACTTTTATAAATATCTACTTTATTACTATCTTTTTCCTTCCTAGGGAAGCAGTATTTGAAGATGCGTGATCAGATGCAAATGATAGGCCAACACAGACAGAAATATGCCTAAGTTTCCCCGCCCGCCCCTCCCTAGTGGCAGGCTATCACACATCTGGCCCTTAAAGCACCACATTTTATAGTATTCATATGCTTGTATAGTCTTTTCCCAGTCTTGGCTTGGCTGTGTGACTTGCTTTGGACAATGAGACAGTGGCAAAGATGATGCAAGCAGAGGTGTGATGAAGCTCAAGCTAGAGGAGAGATTACGGAGGAGAGACACCAGAAGATAAAGAGCCACCTTGGACCTTCCAGCCCCAGCAAACTCCTAAAACTTCAGGCTGGACACAGCCACATGAGTCATCTCATCAATCTTAAGCATTTACCAAAAAAAAAAGAGAGAAAGAAAGAAAGAAAGAAAGAAAGAAAGAAAGAAAGAAAGAAAGAAAGAAAGAAAGAAAGAAAGAAAGAAAGAAAGAAAGAAAGAAAGAAAGA